>VSMD01030361.1:0-13090 GCA_008750895.1 Mirza zaza
TTGCCCAGGCTAGAGTGAGTGCCGTGGCGTCTCAGCCTAGCTCACAGCAACCTCCAACTCCTGGGCTCGAGCGATCCTCCTGCCTCAGCCTCCCAAGTAGCTGGGACTACAGGCATGCACCACCATGCCCGGCTAATTTTTTCTATATATTTTTGGTTGGCCAATTAATTTCTTTCTATTTTTGGTAGAGACGGGGTCTCACTCTTGCTCAGGCTGGTTTTGGACTCCTGACCTTGAGTGATCTGCCCACGTCAGCCTCCCAGAGTACTAGGATTACAGGCGTGAGCCGCCGCACCCGGACTCCAAGCCCGGGTTTTGCACGGCTCATCTGTCCCACGAACTCTGTAAGTTCACAGATTTCTCCGGGTGATTCTGATACTGCAGCAGGTCTGAGAGCTGCTCACGAGCCTCACAGAAGCGAGCGGGAAACCAGCCCAAGACGGAGGTGAGAAAGGGGCAGGTCAGCCCTGGGAGGGCCCACAGCCCGCGGCTACGGCAGGAATGGAAGTTGGCGGCGGCAGCTGGAGACCAGAGCAAGACAGTGGTGTCAGGACCGGGAGACAGACGGGGGACTAGATTGCTAAACCAGGCAGCAGTGCTTCCAGCAGAAAGTCTGTTGTCTGATTCTCTGGTTTCAGAGACAGTATCTTTCCTAAGAACACCTTTGACTTAAATGTTCCTGCAGCAAAAAGAAATGCGGTCACATTAAACAGATGCGCGAACTGCAGGGCAGTTGTGGGTCGGAAACATTAACATTGGGAGGACGCATTTTACCGCTGACGAGTGCCAGGGTGGGGTCACAGCATGGGAGGCACGGGAAGGACAGAGCCAAGCAGACTCTAGTTTTCCTACTTTTTAAACTAAAATAAATCCCCGTTTTCCCACATCAAGGAAGGCGTGCACCCCGAAAACGACCGGGAGAGCAGGTGTGGTTAGTGATTAAGATTTCAGGCTCGGACTATTCACCGTAGCCAAGACACGGAATCAACCTCAGCGTCCCCCAACAGATGGGCGGGTGACGAAAAGGAGGCACATACACACCACGGGGTGTTATTCAGGCAGGAAAAAGGAGGGATGAGATCGCCATCATTTGCAGCGACAGGAGGTCGTCATGTTAAGTGGGGTCACGCAGGCACAGAGAGACAGATACCGCGTGTTCTCCCTCATGCGTGGTGGTGTGGACAGAGCAGTCCATCTCACGGAGGCAGTGAGTGGGACAGCGGCTACCAGAGGCCAGGAAGGACTCGGGGAGGCGGCGAGGTAGGGGAGACCTGAGTTAGCCTGCACAAACACGCGGCCGGACAGGGAAAGAGACCTAATGTCCAACAGCGGAGCAGGCGACCGCAGCTCGCAGCAGGGCGTCGTGCATTCAAAACGGCTGACGTGAGGGCTGGAATGTCCCCAGCACATCCAAGTGACAGATGCCAGAGGTGACGGGGGCCCTGACTACCCTGCCTTGATCGCTGCACGTTCTGTGCACGTCACAAAATGCCACGTGTACCCATAGTAAATATGCGCAAATGTTCCGTGTCAACGAACAGGAGACTTCAGGCTGAGGGCTCGGGCGTGAGTTCACTGCCTGGCAGGTGTATGACCTCGGGCATGTCACTTCACACCCAGCGTCCTCACACGTGAAACCGGATTAACGGGTTACAATAACATTAACTGCCGCGAGTGATGGGTACGGCTATTTGAAACAGTGCTCCGCTTTATTAAGTTAGCACCTGCCTGGGTTACCATTGCGTCCTTTACAATTTTATCGTTACGACGTATCAGGGCATTTCAGTTCCCTGACCGTCTCGAACATGTTAGGACAAGGACTCTTTTTCTATGTGCTGGCAATGAAAGGGCCCCCTGTCTCGAGATCTGCCGCCCTTCACAGGACCCCAGGATGCTGGGGTCGGGGCTGGTCTCAGGGGCTCTCGTCCAAAGCCCTGATCCTACAGAGGGAGAATCCGTGGATGAGACCGAGAGACCCAACAGCTCTGAGCCGCGTCTCCCTGCTGGTGTCCAGAAACTGCTCCACCGAATCTCGTCTCACAGCTTTCCCCATTTTCCTTTTCTGACGGGACTGAAGACAGTGCCGCGTTCTCCTCACGGACAACCCACACACTGAAAGGCAAAGGGACAAGTGTGCCGCCCGGGTCACCCTGTGTCCTCCCAGACCTGCATGACGAGCTCACGCAGGACGGTCACACGCTCAGCACACGCTCAGCACACGCTGAGCCTGGGGCTCTGATCCCAGGATCCAGGAGGCTGCACGGCAGGACTCGCAGCCGAGATTCCCGGCTCCGGCTGGCGCTCTCCTCGCCACGCGGATGCCTCCTCCTGCCCTCGCGGACCAGCCCAGCTCGTGTCCTGAGTGTCCCGCTCGTCCATTTTCCTTAACGTCGGCTGCTTTCCCTGCACTGCTCCGGCCTCTGACTGTTCCCCACTTCTCAGACGTATCGCTCTAGAAACGCGTCCAGACCCTTGTCAGCAGGGACGGCAGCAGGTGACTCGGGGGAAAAACCACACTGCTACTATTTGTGAAACCACAAGTAACGCCGCCACCTTCTCTGGTCTTTTTCTTTATGTTAAATAAAAATGAGGAAAATGATCCCACCTAACTTATACCGAGTTTCCCCGAAAACAAGACAGGGTCTCATATGTATTGTTCCTCAAGAAGACACCCTAGGGCTTGTTTTCAGGGGATGTGCTATTTTCCCCTCAAAGCCTCAGCTTGCAGCACGCACAGGACAGCTGGGACCCGGCAGGGGGAGCTGACCTTGTTGGTGGGGCTGCCCGCACCTTTCCGGTCACCTCTGGGATGGTAGCTGTCACGATGGGGCAGATGAGAAGGGCTGCTCGTGTTCTTTCCCGCTCCGCGATGACATGCATGGGTTGTGCAGATGCGCTGCATAGCCACGCCCGTCACTAGGGCTTATTTTCGGGGTAGGGCTTCTATTGCACACATGCTTAGACATCCTGCTAGGGCTTATTTTATGGATGGGTCTTATTTTCGGGGAAACACGGTACTTCTCACTCTGTTGTTAGAGAACTAAGTAAACATTGCTCCCTCCAACAAATCAGAAATGTGTAGTTTCTGTAGTGTCTCATGCTGGATTTTCCTGAACAATGCAATGCCTACCGTACCAGGGGCCACGGCGTGGCCTGCAGGGGGCGGGGTGGAGGGGACCTCTCGGTGGCTTTGAGGTCACGTCCCAACATCCCTCAGAGCGTCCTCACATCCAGCATCCCCACTTCAGACAACTTCAGAGCAACTGCAGTCACTCCAGGATCCTCTCCGCTCCCCTCCTCTTCCAGAATCCAAAACGCTGGAACGTCCCAGAACCGCATCCTTGGACCTGTTCTCTCCCTCATCTGCACCATTCCCCGGTGACGTCGCCCGATCCTCCTGCGTCCTGGCGATTTCCACGCCTCCAGCCTAGACTCCGCCCGACCCCCAAACACACGTGGCCCACGGCCCCTCGGATGCCAAAACTCCGACCCGCTCACGTCTGCTCTGCCCATCCAGTCTGACCATAATTCCTTTCCTCTGGTCGCTCTGGTTTTAGACGGAGGAGCCACCTTGACTCTCCCTCTGAAGGCTCCACGTCCGGTTCATGAGCAAACCCAGGCGGCCCTACCTTCAAATCCCACCCAGAGTCCACGCTCACACCTGCCTCGGGCTCCGTCACCAACACGCTGGTCGGTCTGCACCCCAATCACACCGGGCCTCGGTCTCCCCCATCTCTGCCCCAGACACCCCACCTCATGCATTCCCGGCTAAGACCCCAGTCCCTCCCTGACCCCCAGCCTGACCTCCGGACTCCGCACCTGCGTCAGGCAGAGCGACAACGGCCTGGCGCCACCTGCCTTCTCTCTGGGAGGCGCCGCCACACAGAACCATCAGCGGATGGCTCGGAGTCGGAACACCTGGGTGCAGGCAGCGTCGCCACCACCCTCCGACGGACACGCACGAAAGCCACTTAACCCGCCTAAATATCGAAGTATTTTTAAAATGAGAATAACAACACTGCTCGCTCTATCAGGCTGTTATGAAAATCAGGTTCAACACATGAAAGTGCTCTGAGAAAGATGTAGCGTTCATCGTAATCTTGTCTTTCCCGCCTACTACTCCAGACCCAACTCGCGTTCGTTTGCGAGACATTTCCAAGAGGAACTAGGAGAATGCCTCCTCCTTTTCAGCCCTGCGGTCCTGAGCAGGTACTTCAACACCGTAACGTGCAACTTATCAGGGGTTTATAAAGTGTCCTATGTGACGATGACCGTACTCTGCATTTTTTATTACTATCATTCCCAAACTCACAGTCCTGGCCGGACGATCTCTTTGCAGGACAAGACGCTTCCTGCAGCACACCCTTCAATTCCTCGCATAGTCCACAGACGCCTAGTAGGAGAAATGCACACATTTTTCTGGCTGATGTGGATCTATGGATGTGGTGAACAGGAAGGGCTTTAACATGCAATGAACGAAACTCTTGGCTTCCCATATCGAAAGACACATGTATTTTCTTTTCCATATTAAAGAATACTATGGCTAGAGTCCAAAAATGGATAAAGCTGTGGCATGATCGTCTCTTAATAAAAACACTACTACGACAGACTCTTAAATATTATTAGTTCATGCTAAACTCCGGTCACCCGTGCAATATTTGTAAGGAGGAGCTGTTAACCAAGTTGCATGATCATAACTTTTAAACTTTTTTGAAACCGCTAATATACGTGGGTCGAAAATCCGAACTGAAACAGTTTCAAGAAAAATAAGCAGGCTGTCGGCATCTCTTGAGCCTGCTTTGTTTCACATGTTTTAGTGGCAAACAATTACTGAAATAAATGTTTACTGATTTCTCTGTTGCAATGATGCAGAAAATATGAAACAGGTTTAAGAAAATCCCAAAGTTATGAAACTGAAATTTTGGAAAGGACGCCGATTCCTTGGTGGAAAAGTTCCACGGATATAATACTGAACCCCTCCCCCCGAAAAAAACGGACAAAACAGACAAAACGGAGCGATAAAGAGACTGACAATAGGATCTCCACCACCACCCTCCACCCTGCAAATCACAGTGCCAGAAATAGGCTGCATCAAAGAGGCAATTTACTCAAGATGAATAAAATCAAATTTCAGATATTTGCCAGTTGCAGTTCTTTCATGGATAAGCCTGAAGAACCTGTAATCTAATTAAACATATCTTATCATCCTTCTTGTTATTTAAACAGAGTATTCTCAGCCTTTTGCCTAAAGTGGTTGGCTGCACACCATCAATTCACCATTTTAAAAGACATCTTGAATTCCATTTATTTCTTCAAATGAGCAGCGTATGAGACAGCGGTCCACAGCCCAGACTGTGGGGTGCAGCCCCCCCGAGTTTGAGTCCCAGCCCGGGCACTGCTCAGCGTGGTGACATGGGGCAAATCACTTAACCCCCTGGGACTGCTTCCTCACCTGTTACACCCAGGTATTGGAACAGCATCAATCTCATAAGATTGTAATCAGCACTGGAATTAATATTTTTACTCAATGTATTAAAATAACCTGGCACAAAAAAAAGTGCTATTATTAATTTTAATTAACTACAGGGGTTACCAAGGATTTTCTTTTTCTTTTTTTTTTTTTTTTTTTTGAGACAGAGTCCCGCTCTGTTGCCCGGGCTAGAGTGCCCTGGCGTCAGCCTCGCTCACAGCAACCTCACACTCCTGGGCTCAAGCGATCCTCCTGCCTCAGCCTCCCGAGTAGCTGGGACTACAGGCATGCGCCACCACGCCCGGCTAATTTTTTCTATATTTTTTTAGTTGGCCAATTAATTTATTTCTATTTTTAGTAGAGACGGGTCTGGCTCTTGCTCAGGCTGATTTCGAACTCCTGACCTTGGGCAATCTTCCCGCCTTGGCCTCCCAGAGTGCTGGGATTACAGGCGTGAGCCACCGCGAACGGCCTGGTGATCAGCATCTTCCCAGCATCTCCCTTTCAGGGCCACGCTGGCCGTCTCCACTGCGGCTGTCACAGATGAAACCCCCATCTTGCATTTCTATATGAATTTTAAAATTATACTGTCTGCCTGGTGCAGTGGTTCATGCCTGTAATCCCAGCACTTTGGGAGGCCGAGGAGGGAGGATCATTTGAACCCAGGGTTTGAGACCAGCCTGAGCAAGAGTGAGACCCTGTCTCTACAAAAAATAAAAAAAGTTAGCCATGCATGGTGGCACATACCTATAGTCCCAGCTACTTGGGAGGCTGAGGCAGGAGGATCACTTAAGATCAGGAGTTGGAGGCTGCAGTGAATTCTGATCACACCACTGCACTCCAGCCTGGGCAACAGAGCAAGACCCTCATGTCTTAAAAAAAAAAATATGTTGTCAACTTTTACAAAAAGTCTGCTGAGTTTTTGACTGGGATTGTGTTGAATCTATAGACCAAGTTAGCGAAGTTAAGTCTCTAACGTCATAACAATACTGCTTTCCAATTCATGAACAAGTGTAACTTCCCATTTATTTAGGTTTTCTTTAAAATCTCTAAGCAGTATTTTGTAGTTTCCAGTGTACTGATCTTGTACTTATTTTGCCAGATCTATCCTTAAGTATTACATATTTTAATGCAGCTGTCCATAGTATTTTTTGGTAGTTGTGATTTCTGATTGATTATTCCTGTTCATAGTATATAGAAATTAAACCAATTTTGGTACATAATCATATATCCTGCAATCTCGTTACATATCAGTTCTGATAGTTTTTTTGTGAATTCCAGTGGAGTCCCACATAGTCTCACTCACTGCAGAGGGAGTCTTACTTCATCCTTTTCAATACGATTCCTTTTATTTCTTATTCTTGGATTACTGCATGGACCAGAACTTGGCTCAATGCTTGACTAGATCAAGCATGGTTTTTCCTAGGAATGCGAGGTAGGTTTAAGAGATCAACGTATGAAAAGCAGACAGTGTAACTCACTCCATTAACAGATTAAATATAAAATGTGCTAATGGGGTGAATTATACTAACTGGTTTTCACAAGTTAATCTGTTTATTGTATAATTTTAAAATTATATCATCAATTTTTAGAAAAAGTGTGTGCATGTGCATCACATTTTACATTTAATCCCCCTCCTTCCAAACGGGCATCTAACAAAATCTAGCATTCCTGATTAAAAACGCCAGCAAAGTAAGAATAGAGAGAAACCTTCTCCACCTGATGAAGCTCTTCTTTGAAAAATCTACAGCCAATATCACACTTAGTGGTGAAAGACTGACACGTTTTCCTCCTTTTAAATATCAGGAAAAAACAAGGCTGTCTACTCTCACAATGTCCATTCAACAATAAACGAGGTTCTAATCAATCCTATATTTTAA
Source organism: Mirza zaza (assembly GCA_008750895.1). Lineage (NCBI taxonomy): Eukaryota > Metazoa > Chordata > Mammalia > Primates > Cheirogaleidae > Mirza > Mirza zaza. The sequence continues at coordinate 7,351 of VSMD01030361.1, forward strand.
TCTGTTGTCATTTGCCGTCAACTCAAAGGACTTTAAAACTTTCTTGAAGGTCAGGGTGGATGGTGATAAAACTCTTTCAGCTTTTGCATGTCTAGAGAAGTATTTCTTTCACTCCCATTTTTGGAAGACATTTTCGCTGGGGAGAGCATTCTAAGTTCGAGTGTTTTTCTTTCGTTATTTAAAGGTGTGGCTCCGTTGTGCGTTCGTGTGCGCTGAGAAATCTACGGTGAGAAATCTGTGACGTCCTGTGTTCCCTCCTCCCAGTGGACTCTTTGGCGTGTTCCTGGGGCGCGTTTCTTCCTCCCGCTTCTTTCAATATCTTCCCTCTATCCCTGGACTGAAACGACTTGATTACGATAGAACACGCTGCCGTTCTCTTCACGCCACTCAGAGGTGCTTTCATCAAATGTTGATATTTTCCACCGTTAACTCCTCAAACGCTTTTCTACACTTTGCTCTCTGTGCCGATCTCTCTCCCTTCTAGGAACTACCGTGTTTCCCCGAAAATAAGACTCACCCATAAAATAAGCCCCAGCAGGATGTCTAAGCATGTGCACAATAGAAGCCCCACCCCGAAAATCAGCCCTAGTGACGGGCGTGGCTGCGCAGCGCGTCTGCACAACCCGTGCGTGTCGTCGCAGAGCGGGAAGGAACACGAGCAGCCCTTCTCATCCGCCCCGTGAGAGCTCTAGTGCTCCACAGGAGAGATCGGGGCCAGTGGTTTTAAAGGAAATAGAGTCGCAAGACATTCAGGATGGAATTTGGCGTTTGGAGAGTGATGATGATGTTCCAGAAGAAGACGACTTCACTCTATTTGAATAAATGTAGATGGTTGTACCGTCCTTAAAAAAATAACACATCCCCTGAAAATAAGCCCTAGGGTGTCTTCTCGAGGAAAAATAAATATAAGACCCTGTCTTATTTTCGGGGAAACACGGTAGGATCCCTGCAATGTTATAACATGACACATTTTGGCAACCGTCTTTCCCTAGCGACAGACATGTCCATTGTTTCCAGGTGTGGTTTTGCTTCTTTGTTTTTGCCCCTTAAAACCATGCTGCAATGCTGATTGAATTTTAACTCGCTGGCTTGCTGGGTATGTTTATATTCCAATACATCTTGGGTTTTGTTCTGAGAAGCAGTTAAATTACTTGGCCCCTTTCTGGTGTTTTTTTTTTTTTTTTTCTAGCTTTGTGAGCTAGACCCAGAGCAGTGCTTAGTCTGGGGCTGAGTCCCCCTCAGTGCTGCGGCAAAACCCTCCTCAGTCTTCCAGGCAGTGCCGGCGAGTTGCTGCCCTGCCTGTGACCGGCACCACTACTGGCTCTGAGCGAGCCCCAGGATTTCCCCTGCTTTGGGGTGATCATTTCCTCAGCCGTGGTCTTCCCGTGTGCGCGCACTGCTCGGCACGCGGCTAAACACGTGCGCTGAGCTCCGCAGAACCCAGCGTGGGATTCTCTCTACGCGGCTTCCTCCTCTCTGCCCCAAGTTCCCTGCAAACTCCAGCTGCCGGGAACTCCCTGAGCTCCGACCTCTGCCTTCTCCCCCACAGGAGGGGACTCTGACCCCGGCGCTCCATCCCCCACCCCGTTGCACAGACAGTAAACTGAGGCGATCGCGGCTCACTGCCCTCATTTCCCACCTCCCAGCAGCCCCTGCTCTGTGGACGGACGCTCAGCATCCTGGGACTGTCGCCCCACACTTGGTCCGGGTTCTCAGCTTCTCCGGCCACGATGGCACACGCCGGTCCTATCACTCTGTCCCGCCCAGAGGCAGGAGTTCCCACCGCTCGAATCTGGTAAGATTTCATTCCGTCCCATATCGAGAAACACGATAACTCGATCGGGACCAAACTTCTCTCAGTACTTAACACCCGGTTAGAAAACCTTATTAAAAATGCAGCCTATGAATCATTGCTCTTTGGGGGCTGCTGAGCAGGGGTCTCGCCCGAAGTCCCGCACTGGCTTCTCTGCTCACTGGCGACCCGGGGCGCACGCACGGTCTGCCGTCAGGACCAAGAACCGAGTCGAGGCAAGAGCTGCCAAGTCTCGAAGACGGAATCTCCCGCGGTCGGGACAATTTCTTTACGGAGGAAAAGTCTCTATGACCAAGGCCCAGACCAAGGCTGGCGCGGAGTGTCGGGGCAGAATGGTGCCGGCAGGAGGGGTGCAAGAGTCTGGGGGGCAGGAGCGTTGCCCGGACGACCAGACCACACCGCCCCACGGTGGCTTCCCCTCCCCCTCCTGCGTCCCCAGTGCAGTCACGAAATGGGCTGGCCGTTCGCTCTGGTGATCCTCACGTCGACGACTCAGTAATTACCCTGCAAAGAGCATCTGGGTTATAAAAGAACAGAGAGAAAGAGATCAATGCTCAACTCAAAAGAAACCACCGGTGGCAGATTCCCAGGAAGCCGTGCTTAGTCCGCGAGAGGCAGGTGCAGGGCAGGGAGGGACCTTCCGATCATCTCCACTCTGACACAGGGGTCAGGCACAATCGCTGGGACGGGTGAGGGCTCCAGGACAGCACCACAGTGCCTCTCGCGAGAGGGGCTGGGCTTGTGATCTCAGAGGGTTCATTCAGAGCTACGCTGACGCAGAGTAAAGCTCGGGAGGCTCCGTACCTGGAAACTGCGAACCAGCGTCCACACTCGCTGAGGGCAGAGTTGTCACTGAGAGAGCCCGTCTCCAACCCCGAACGTGTTGTAACTGACGTGCTCCCTCCCCCGAGCTAACAGGGTACCCCCGGCTTTCCCTACTATTACCTATTCAAAAATAGATAAACAGTGCCACAACGGTGAAAAAGACAAAGTAAAAATCCAGTATAACAACTGCTGACATAGCATTTACTTTGCGCCAGGTGTCACAAGTGACCGAGAGACGATTTAAAGCACATGGGAAGACGTGCACGGGTGACATGCAAATACCGCGCCGTTTATAGAAGCGACGGGCACACGCTCAGATTTTGGTGTCCTCGGGGTTCCTGGACCAACCCTCAGAGGACACCAAGGGACGACTGTATCTTGGTCATTGCATTTTCATATTGATAGTGAAGGCATTAGTTGCTTTTTCTGCAGATACTGAAATCCTTATAGGAAGGAATACGCCTTGTTTGTATCCGCCAAGCATACATCTGAAACACATCAGGTGTAAAATTCTACTTGTGCTAATTTACATCGTAGAGTGCACCAGTTTACCAAGACCTTGCAAATGTGGTCTTTACACGTTTGACAGACTAGGGGGCCACTATCTCAACGTTACAGACACGTGGGACTGAAGTTCAGAAACACTGAGTAGGTAGAACAAGACAACATAATGAAACACAGAGGAGCCAAGATCTGCTCCTAGGTCTTCTACATAATATCCAGTGTTCTGTTAATTAAATTACGCTGCCTGGATTTAGGCTATTCATATCCATCGAACTTCATTGTCTACTATGATAAAAGCCTCAAGACCGAAACTTCCTCTGGTGATAATTTGCTTGAAAATGTAGACTCTTCACTAAAAAAAAAAAAAAAAAAAAAAAAAAAAATTTCAACATAAAATAAGTTAACATGACAAAAAGAGCAGTCCCTTACTAGATAACTCAAATAAATAAACTGAAGGCTTGTGAAATTGCATTTTATGTGGATAATTAACAATGTGTACCTGCGCCACGCAGAAGAATGTTTACGAGGATACATACGATTAATTAATCAATGTAAGAATGTATCTGTCGAAGTGTCCTGTTTTGGGTAAAACGCTTTAAACTAGAAAAAAACAAAAACCTTCCTACCGTTCCTTATTCCTACAGCCCTTGTTCTCTCCATCACGAACGCTGACCTCGGACTTGAGGAAACTGCTCTCCCCCCGACCTGTGACCCTGTTCCGCTTTCCCAGCGCCCGGCTCCTCTCACCTAACCGACCGCCCGCACACCTTGACTCTGAGGGCAAAGAGACGCAGCGTGCTCTGACAAGCGCCTGCTGCATACCTTGCCACTCTTCTTCGAAAACTGTTTTCGCTGACGCAATGCGACGGGAAAAGAGAGATGGAAAATGAGGCATAAATTGCTTTCAAAGTGAATTCACTCTGGCAAAGACAAGCTGGGAAACGGCAGGGTCTGCTGCCGCTGCTGCGGGCTGGTGGCTGCCAGGGTTCGGCCGGAGCCTTGAAACACCCGAGCAAGAGCTGCCTGACCTGGGGGGCCTGTGAACACCTCCCCTTCCTGACTGCAACTTCCTGCAGCTTCCGAGGAGCTCTCGCTTGCAGGTCAGGAGCGGTGGGGTTCAGAAAGCTCTGAGGCTCCGGCGGCCTTGGAGACTCCCAAGCCTTGGACGCTGAGTTCTGGGAAAACCGAAGGGTGTCGGGTTTACACACTAAGATACAGATGCAGAGCCACCGGAGCTCACATCTCCTGACGACCTGTCCGGCCTGCCTTCCGGTCTCCATGCCACCGCCTGGAGCATTTAAAGAACGCAAAAGTTACATGTGGCCCTCAAAATCACAGTAGAATAGTGCAAATAAAAAGAACAGGCATGCGACGCGTTTGTTACTGCTGTTTGTTTTTGCTTCTCCGAACCTGCACTTGAAGAAAAAGCGATCCACACATCTTGTATTTACGAACAAGGAAATAGTGTAGAGAGAAAAGCGCTCTACTAGGTAATGGGGGAAAATACGACAAGCTGAGATTTGTTTTTTTTCTCAGAGACAGAGTCTCTCGCTTTGTTGCCCAGGCTAGAGTGCCGTGGCGTCAGCCTAGCTCACAGCGACCTCAAACTCCTGGGCTCAAGCAATCCTCCTGCCTCAGCCTCCCGAGTAGCTGGGACTACAGGCATGCGCCACCATGCCCGGCTAATTTTTTCTATATATGTTAGTTGGCCAATTAATTTATTTCTATTTATAGTAGAGATGGGGTCTCGCTCTTGCTCAGGCTGGTCTCGAACTCCTGACCTTGAGCAATCCTCCTCCTGCCTCGGCCTCCCAGAGTGCTAGGATGACAGGCGTGAGCCACCGCGCCAGGCCTGTCAGTGTGTTTTGAGTGTATTGGGCAACGAGCAAACAGCCAAGAGAACGCCACGTAGGAAATGCTTCTATCAGTTGCCTCTGGTATCTTTTCAAACAGAAATGTCTACGTGGGGGTTTTATCTTCTCAATCAAAAGGTTTAGAATACTTGGCATAGGAAGGTATGTTTAGGCACGGGAAGAAAAAAGACCTTTATCCTGCAAACGTTTTAATAAAGATCATCTTTCCACAAATAAGTAGTTGTAATTAAAAAAAAAATCTTCCTCAATATTTATACTCCTATAGTCTTTATACTACCCTGAATAAAGATGATAAAGTGTTTGCTACATTCCAAAGTGATATGCTCTTCACATTCCTTTAATTCTTATATCAACACCAAGAGGATCGTAACATCATCTGCATCTACGAATCAGAAAACTGAAACATAATGGGGTTAAACAGCCTGCCAAAGCCACACAGTCGCCACGAGGGGGGTTCCGTATCGGCACCTCACTTCGAAGCCCAGGTGTTTAATACATCGTTACTCTGCCTCTCTGAAACCTTAAGAAATAATTTTTGAAGCCAACTCCAATTCGCAAAAAGGAAGGAAGGAAGGGAGGAAGGAAGGAAGGAAGGAAGGAAGGAAGGGAAGGAGGGAGGGAGGAAGGGAAGAAGGAGGGAAGGGAGGAAGAGAGGGAAGGAGGGAAGGGAGGAAGAGAGGGAAGGAAGGAGGGAGGAAGAGAGGGAAGGAAGGAGGAAGGGAGG
>VSMD01030366.1:0-22154 GCA_008750895.1 Mirza zaza
ATAAGGGAATAAGAGAATATTGGTGGCTGGGCGCAACTAGCTGAGTTTAAACTTTTCTGAAATAAATTTTAATCCTACTAGATTTAATAGGGTATTTCTCCACCAGAAGAAATTGCAGTGAGCCATACTTTAAATTCAAACCAGCCACTAAATGCACCTGCTACCTGGGTGCTTCTCGTTTGACACAGTAGTGTTAAGTGGTTTGTTATCTGACATGGAGAAGCTTACTCGGGTACTACAGGGCATGTCTTTTTGATCTCTATAAAACTGCTCCTGAAATAGTTTTCTTATATTCTTGGCAAATGTTTGTGTTTATCTAGGCTTTCAAGACTTCACGATAGCAATGCATTATTGATGCTATTCCTGCATAAAAATCCAAAAAGGACTTTGAATTTATATAGTTCTTTCTATTCTCAGCTTAAAATATTGTTGCTGCTATTCCTGCATAAAAAACCAAAAAGGACCTTGAATTTATATAGTTCTTTCTATTCTCAGCTTACAAAGAAATTATTGCCTTGCTGTTCTCTCCATTTTACCCTCTGAAATCACTAAGGAATTCCAGTCTTTGGATTGGGGGCAGGGTCTTAAGTAATTAATTGAATGAGATGCTCCAGAACTGTGATCTATCAAACTAATCTCATTTCTGTCTGCTCCACCGATCATTAAGAAGACATGTGAGAGATGGAAACAGAGGTGGAAGCCAAGGCTTAATGCCTGCCAGGATACACAGCCAACGACTAACCGTACCTCCGTTGTTCTACCAGAATTCCAATATTAGTGATTCACTTCTTTAGGTTAAACCAGTGCATAACTGAAATATCCGTGAGCTAAAATAAGTGATTCCCAAGAAGCTCGACATCCATTTTTGCAGTTTTAATATATTTTCTCAAGTGATTATTATAATGAGAGTATTGTCCTATCTCACTTGTTGTTGACATGAGAATCAGTTTAACTTTTGAATAGTGGCACATACACACACAAATTTGCATTTATGTTTTATTGAACCTATTCCACAGTTTTTTTATATCATTAATTTTTACCTTGAGGGATTTGTTATGAGTATAGATGGGATGATTAATTTTACATGTCATCTTGCTAGGTCACAGGGTACATAGATATTTGGTTAAACATTATTCTGGGTGTGACTGTGACAGTGCTTCTGGATGACACTACTATTTAAATTGGTAGACTGAGTAAAGCAGATTGCCTTCCCGAATGTGGGTGGGCCTCATCCAATCCATCAGAGGCCTGAACAGAACAAAAGCCTGAGCAAAAAAGAATTTGCTCTTTGCCTGACAGTCTTCAGCTGAAACATCAGTCTCCTCCTACCTTCAAACCCAGACTAGAATGTGCACCATCAGCTCATGTGGTTCTCAGGCCTTCAGACTGCAGAGCATGGGACTTCTCAGCCTTCATGATCCTGTGAGCCAATTCCTTATAATTAATTACTTAATTTCTCTTTCTTTCTTTCTTTCTTTCTTTCTTTCTTTCTTTCTTTCTTTCTTTTCTTTCATCCATTCTTTCTTTCTTTCTGTCTATCCATCTAGAGGAACAGAACAAATTTTGTTCTGGAGAACTGACTAATATACTAGACTAGCTCCAGATATTTATATAACCCAGAAGTGCTTGGCTGCCCAAGTTTTCCTGTTTGCGTTTGGGTATTGGGGAGCATGGAGTCAACCACAGGGACTTAAATAACTTTGGCTAGTAAACATTCTATTTGATTAATCTCTGTGATTAAATTAAAGAAGATAATAGGCTCAGAGTAGATATTATTTTACATCACGACCACAGAATGTTATGTCTGAAAATGAATCGAGCTTGGTATTGAAGCGAAAATATCCAAATGTAGCCACAGACCCCATACGAAAGGTATCTGGGGCATACTGTGCATCCGATGTGTCCACAGAGAATCTTTGTTGTCATGGCCTTTGCATAAAAACATTTTTAATGGCAAAATCATTGGGGGTGAAATAAATTGTCCATTTGTCAATTTGTTCTCCTGAGAGGAGAAAATGATACATATTAAATGTTCATTATGACTAGTATGTCCTCCCCAAAGCATTTTTCAGGTAACTGAATTCTATTTTGAGGACTAGACTCTGGAGCCAGTTTCCATGCAGAGTGCTCACTGTTTTGTTAATACCTCTCCTGCCTGATTAAAAGAAGAAACAAAGACTTTCTCCTATATTTAGAATAAACCTGTAATGGGAATCATTAGAGAAATTCTGGCTAATGATGGCTGGCAGCAGCACCTGAATATTATATGGACATTTCCAGGCAGGGGACAGCTTTAGGGGCTAATGACTGAGGAATTTTGTTCCAGTGTCCCAGGTACAGGCAGAGATCTGGGAACCTGGGAAGGTGTGACTATTTGCACGCTGGGAAGAAGGAATGTAGGGACAACAAAACAACTGTCATTGTGGAAAACAGTCACCCAGTTTTTGTAAAAGGGAATGGCTTAGAAAAAAAGAAGCCAAAAATATTTTCTGTATCTTTGAAACTTCTCCCACTCCTTTTGAACACTGAAACCTGCATCCCTGCCTCAGAACAGTGGTAGGGAGGAGCAGGGAGAAGCCCTTTTGTTCTTAGCCCAGGTGGTATCACCCCCGAGGTGGGCAGCTGGCGGAGTTCATAGGCTTTGTCTTTGGCAGAGATGGGTCAATTAGAATAGTTAACCACCATAGCCTAGAATTGAGAAGCCCTCCCTTCAAAAGCTCTGTATTTCTGCCTAGTTCAGGAAGCTTGGATTCTGAGATCAGAAGGTCTGCCATTTTTTCTCCTTTGCTGGCAAAGTAAATCTCTTACCTCCTCCCCAAAACATTGGACCTCATTTTTCTGATTCGGCCTCATGGATAAGTGCTGAGTTTTTGGTAACATTTTGACACTTGCCAGTAACTCATAAGCAGAAGGCAGACTTATTTGTGTGAGTGTTCTAGATTTTGCTCAGAAAAGCAGTCAGCATGTATAAAGGTTTGGGAGCTACACTAAACACAATGACAGATTCCAAAGGAGCTGTTTACTTATGTATGTAGCTCACTTTACACCAAGTTCTTCAATCTCACCCACTCGTAACATTTAAAACTGAATAATTCTTTGTGGGGAGTCTGTCCTGTGCATTGTAGGATGTTTAGTAGCACCCCTGGCCTCTACCCACTAGATGCCAGTAGCACCCTGACTCTAGTTGTGACAATAAAATATCTTCTGACATTTCCAAATATCCACTGGGGGACAAAATTTCCCCCAGTTGTGAACCACTGTTCTTCAAAAAAAAAAAAAAAATGTTTCTTTCATTAGATAACAGCAATTTTTCTGAATTGGTTTTTTAATAGGATTTTTTTTCACATGTCAATTGTCTGACAGTTCTACATATTTTGGCCTTTAATTTTTTTAAGAAATGAAGTTATGTTTTTAAAAAAGAAAGTCTGTTTTAAATATTCTATTTTCTTAAAAGTTTGTTTTCTAATGGATTAAAAATGATCAGCACTTTTTCCCCCTCCAAAAGTCCAGAACTAAATATTTTAGGCTTTAGGGGTCATATAGTCTCCATTTCAGATACTCAACTCTGCTGTTATAACATAAAAGCAGCCACAACATAGATAATATGTAAAAGAATGGGCATGAATGTGTTTTAATAAGACTTTATTTACAAAATAGGCTGCTTTCCCTGGTGCTTACTTGGTTAGAGAATAAAAGTAAAACTTTAGAAGCATCATATTTGATGAGTACTTTCTGTTACCACATTCCTAATAGAGAACAAAGAGCAGAAGGGATTTAAATTACACAAGAAGGAATTCTTCCTAATTGTAAAATACAGTATTGGAAGAAAAGAATTATTCATTAAGTCACTACTCTATGACATGCACTATGATGGTATTTTTACACAGATCCTCCACTGTGTGTGTGGGTATTATTATCCTCAGATTATATATAAAGATATTGGCTCAGAGAATTTAAGCTACTTGAATAAGGTCACACAACTAACAAGTGATACAGCCTTGATTCAAACTCAGGTGTTCTGACCTAATTCTAGTGTCCTTTTATTCCATGCCTCATTCTGCTCTATAGGAAAAGGACAATTGAAGTATGAAATCATCTTTCTTATTAAAATGCTCCTGAAAATAGATTCCTCAACCTGGATTTTTGTGATTCAGTAGTAGTGCCATAAAGAGATAGTATAATATTATAGCAGCCTTCAACAGTTTTTATTATAATATTTTTAAATCATTTTCTTAAAGTTATTTTAGGGCCCTGAAAGGGTTTATTGTAGGACAGGAGTTAAGATACAGGTGTAAATAAGATGACTGACTGCATCTCAATCATTGATTCTCTCAACAAATATTTATTAAGAACATGCAACATGCAGTGCATTGCTCTAGGTGTGGAGAACACTGTAGTAAACAAGCCATGAGGTGCATGCTTTCACAGTTGTACTTTCCAGCACAAGAGACAGCCAAACAAATAAATAAACCAAAAGGGTCATAGAATATAATGTGGAGAGATAGAGTATGTCCATGTTGTGGGGTGGGGGTGGGTGGGTGTTGGTGGTAGATAACATTAGATACTTTTGTTGGGAAGGCATTGTTGAATATGAGATATTTAAAGCAAGACTTGAATGGCTAGAAGAAACTAGCCATGAAAATATTCTCCCGAGGAATTCCCAAGTAAGAGAAATAATAAGTACGAAGACCTTGAGGTCAGAACAACTGCTAATCTTAAAATGAAGATTTGCTAATTGACAAGCTGCGTCCACCAGCCTTTTTAATTTTGAATCCTTAAATACAAATGAGTAACCTAACTCAGCTGTTATTTGAGGAAAGATTGCAACATGCAAAATAATAATAATAATAATTATAATAATAGTACACATGTATAGTAGAAAACGATCATGAACAAAACAAGAATTAATTCAGGTTGGGAGAAGGAACATTAGTTTAAATGAGTAATTCAAATTAGTATCTCTGGACAGATTAAGGAAGATATTGCATCCATAAACCAAGAACAAGATGTTAAGTAAAGAAATAACCAGAGAAGAGGTCCTGAAAAATCACTATATGAGAGCATGAATGCCCAGAAGCATTTGCTGGGAAGCCATCTTTGGGTGGCTACGAGTCTGCCATGTGGCTTACAACATATCATGTATTTTACTCCTACATGTAAACTACACCCACCATGTTCCACCCCCCTAAGTTTCATTAATGATATGGAATTAGGCTAAGGCTTAGATTTTAGGATCTTGTCTTCTTAATCAGGTCTAAGTGTGGATAAGGCTCTTTCGGTATGACTCCTTTCAATCTAAAGATGTGTGAACTAAAGAGGTGTTCTCTTCCCTTTTTCCCACCCAACATACAGTGATGAGAAGGAATGACAAAACCACAACAGACGCTCCCATTCACAAAGAGGAAGGAAACCCAGGAAGCACATAGCAGTCACTCATTAATAACACATCTGAACTCTATATTTGCATCAGGCGCCTGTTGCCAGCTCCTGATAAAGGGCTGTTCCTGTTTCCTGGAAGTGGTTCTGCATGCCTCTTCACTCCACCCTCAGAAATGTTGGCTCCAACCTCTGAGTAATTCTTTCTTTTTTTTTTAAAAAAAAAAAACCCTCAGGTTTGTAACTTTCTCAGCCTGCTTCATGCCCACCAGAATTTAGGGGCTCAAAGACTTTTTTCATTTTGAATGGTCTCTCTCCTTTTCAGTCCAAAATTGTATACGTTATTTAAAAACTTTGAGAGTTTTCTTATGTTTCAAATTATAATTTATAAGACCAAACAAAAGCCATACCCATATATCTGCCTAAGACAGGTTCCTCTCTACACTGCTTAACTGACTGCTAAGTCAAGGTGCTGTGAAACAATATTTTTAAGATTTTAAAAGCTCTACATCTGGCTGAGAGGGTCTATGAGGCACCATCTTCATTTTTTTCTGAGCTCTTAACAAGGGATCTTGGGATATTGACCCTGAGATCACATTTTAACTAAGAAACTCTGGGTTTGATATTTCCCTTAAGGCTATTTCTTCCTTCAACAGTCTTTTGCCGGGGGCCCAGAAAGTCCTGACTTGGAAATGTTTACTCAGTCTTCTTGGAAATTGAACAGTTTCTACTTTAGTTAATCTTTTTTATATCCTTATCTTATTAAGAGTAGCTAAAGGAAAACAGTTGGCACTTGCAACATCATGCCTGGAAATCTCCTTAGCCAAGTCTACAAAGTTCATTAGGCATATTTGCTAGTTTCCATGTTACTACGGATTAGGTGGTTGCCAAACTATCTACCCCTGCTTTCCAAGGGTCACCATTATTGCAGCCTCCCAGGCCTTGTAACCTCCTTGAACAGTAACCTTGAGGCCTTCTGGCCTACACACACTGACCATTGCCAAAGCCAATGCCACATCCTCAGGTTTCCGTTATAGCAGTTTATGTTGTAAACATAACTCTCCCGTAATAAGTCCCTTCTAATTTATGTTTTGGTTATTTATTGCTGTCCAACAAATCATCCAACAACCAGTGGTTTAAAGCAACAATTATTTATTACCTCCTGAGTCTCTGTAAATGGACTGGACTTAGCTGGGTAGTTCCTGTCTTGGCTCTCTCATGTGCAAACAGTCAGATGGCAGCTAATTAGATGCTTGCCTGGGACACTTGAGTATCTCTCCCTCCAGGGAGTCTCAGGGTCTCTTTTCTCCATGTGGCCTCCCCATCTGGCCTTTCCAGAAGGACTGGATTTTGCATTACACATGAGTCAGAGTTCTCAAATGTATAAAAATGAAAACTGTTAGTCCTTCTTAAAGCTTAGGCTTAGAATTGGAGTGTGTCATTTCCAGCCCATTCTATGGGTTTAAGTTAGACCCAAGTGATACTGCTTCAGTGCTCTAGCGAACTACATAAAAGTGTGAATTCCTAGAGGCCTGATTCATTGGGAGCCATCTCTAGACACCAGCTGTCATAAGCATGTATTCTTTGTGCCTAGCTTCTTTTGCTTAAGAATATGTTTGTGAGATTAATTCACATAGTTCCATGAAGCTGCAGTTCAGGGTCTTTTTATAGCCATGTCATATTCCATTGTATAAATATATCACCATTTAATAATTCATTTTACTCTTGAGGTCCTTTGGGTTGATTGTATTAATAGTTTTGTCTACTATGAACAATGCTGTCATGCAATTTCTTGTGTCTGTCTTTTTAGTGCACAGTTTAACATCTCTATTTGTTTATAACTAAGCATGGGATACCCTTAGGTATTCCTTAGGATAGCCTTATTTCAACTTTAGTAGATAATGTCAACCAGTGTTTCAAAATAGTCTTACTTTTTAAAAATGCCACCAGCCTGTTTCAAATTTTGCCTTCCTACAATTCACCCTGCACACAGCAGCCGATATATATTTTAAATACAAACTTAATGATGTCTCTGCTCTGCTTAAGACTCTCAAATGATCCACACAACACTTAAAATAAAGACTATGCTTATTATTCTAGCACACAAAGCCCTCTAAAGTCTTGCCCTTCCTGACCCCTGAAATGCAGCCTCCTACTATTTTCATACCTAGTTACTGATCTTTCTTTCAATGCATGAAAGATGCCAGGCTCAAACCCACCAAAGTTTTTTTCTTATGTTGGTATGCTGCTCTGCCTGACTTTAAAAAAAAAAAAAATGATTCTGTTTAAAATTATGCAAGAAGTACTTGCTGAGCAGTTATTAGGTATCAGACACTGTTGTAGGTTATCAGGATACATTAATGACCAGACAGACAAAAATTGCTGTCCTCATGGGACTTACATTCTAGCTGGAGAAGATAAACAAAATAAATAAGTAAATGACGTCATTTCTTAGAGGATGAGAAGTTCTCTGGCAAAGTAACAGAAAAGAAAAAAAACTGAATAGAAATACTGGAGAAAAGGGATGTTATAATTTAAAATACCAAATTCCCAATAGGCCTCTTTAGCAAAGTAACATTTCAACAAAAGCTTGAAAGAGGCGCGAGGTTTAATATGTGGCTATCTGAAGAAAGAGCATTCCAGTAGGGGACAGGGACCAGGCAAAGTCCCTGCAGGGGGAGCTTGTTTGTCCAGTGGAGACCAAGAAGGCCAGTGTTGCTAAAGCTGAGTGACTAGAGATGACTTCAGATTTGATGGGGATTTGCAAGTAGTCAGAAGGATTTGAGCAGACACCTGAAGAAATTATAAGGGGCATTTAAAAATTTTTAGAAAGGTCATCAGGCTGTGATACAGGGTGCAGGGGTTGGGGGAGAGTGGAAGGAGGGAGACAAGTTAGGAGGCCACCCCAGCAATTCAGAGAAGAGATGATGTGGCCCACACTAGGGCATTAGCAGTGGGGCTGGTGTGAAGTGTCTGAAATTTTGAAATGTTGAGCCAAGATGGATTCTATGCAATGTATGGTGCAGAGAGGAGATTCTGAGCAACTGGAAAGATGCAGTTGTCAAATGAGATGGGGGTGATGGCAAACGGAGAAGTTTTAAGGTCTGGGGGAAATCAGGAGATCAATTTGGTACTTTAAACTGAAATCCGTTAGAAATCCAAATGAACATACTGGATAGGCAATGGGGTCTATGAGCCTAAATATAAGGGAGATATAAATTGGGTGTCATCACTGTATAAATGTTATTTAAAGTCATGAGACTAGATGAAATTCCCATGAGAATGAGTAGGGATACAGAGAAAAGGAGTTTGTACTTTAACTCTGGTATTCACTCTCTAAACTTGGCTGAGTTATTTAACCTCTCTGTCCCTCAGTTTCTTGATCTGTATAATGAAGTATTAGCATAAAGATTACATGAATTAATACAGTATACATAAGCCACTTGGGACAAGACTAGCACAGAGTAGGCACTATATAAATATTAGTTATTATCCAGTAGAATGTGAACCCCATAGTACCAGAGATTTTCTTTCTATTTTATTTATTGCTGTCTACCCAGAACCCAAGATTATGCATTGTCCATAGTTGGCACTTAAATATTTTTAAATGAATTTTGAGCCTGTAGTATAATGAAGAAATGCAGAAAATTGGTTCTATAAGGTGATGAGGAAAAATAGTTCCTTAAATGCATGATTATGACCTTAAAAGTAAAATCACTAATCATTTATTTCTACTTGAGTTAGAGCTGAGGAGAAAAGAAAGGAGAAGCGTCACACCTAAGGTAGCAGTTCTGAATTGTTGAGCCATCGGCTGAACAGGGAAATGAATAAATTCAGAAGAGGGTCTGGTATTCTAGAATATTTACTTAGGATTCTTATTCGATTCTCATTTGGAATCTCAATTTAAAGAAATTTCCTACTCCTGTACTCAATGGCGGGATACTTCTTTAATAAGAAGATAGATATAGTATTTTAATTTTTGGTGCCTCATGCATAACATCAACTCTTCCCCAGTTTATTTGCTTATATTTTTGTTTTCTTTGTGACTATGTGCTGTCCTCTAGCTGGGATTTATAGTATTTACTATGATAAAGTCATATACATGAACTTCTTTAAGCCCCAGGATTCTTGAAGTAACTCTTGGAAATGAATTGATTTTAGAAGTGCTTGGAATCTGCAGGTGTGTGGTTGGTGGGTTGAGTCTGTATTGCTGCCCATTCTATTGAGATGTCACTGGTATTGGTTTTAAGAATGAAAAAGTGGAGTTCAAGGCTTTCCTAAGAATAGTAGGTGTGAAACTGTTGGCAGTTCAATCAGAATCAAGATGGAAGTGTGTTTCACCTGTCTTCTCTGCCTCCATGAGGGGAGCCAACAAGACCTCAGTAAAGGATCACAACAGCTATGATTTTATCTTACATTACATCTGGTTTAGCAAACACCTGTTTTTGGCAAGTTTGTTTGCTATCAGGTGGTCAATTAAGCTACACTGTATTGGCAACCGAATCTTAATCTCTTTTAAATAGGAAAAAGTTGAAGATCCAAAGCACTTTGAACTACACTTGGCATCATTTAAAACAGCAGGTACCTCTGATCACCACAGGTGAGCAAACTCGGCAGCTGGCATTAAAGTAGCTAATGAACTATGGAATGCATTCAGTAATTTCCCATTGGTGTGCTTCTATTTGGAGAAAAGATTTAAATGTTTACCAAATCGAGTTTTGTTTCCACACTGATATTCTGACTTCTGCTGTGGGAGTGCCATCTGTGGGTGCTCTGGTAGGAAAAACAAAAGACAAAGGAGCAAGAGCCCTTGATCTAGACCTGGGTCTGCCATCAGGATTTTGATCAAGTTTCTCTTCCTCTCCAGGCCATCATTTTTCTAATCTGTCAAATGAAGAGTGGAAAACTCGTCTTCTATAAGATCAAGATCTTTAAGTACAACTCCCCATTTATACTTCCATGTCCAATTGATCTCAAATACACAATTTACAAACCAAATTCATATTTACCTTTTTTGTTATTTTTATAGTTATAACTGCACTCACCCAGTTTCATGAACTAGCAATCTGGAATCCCTACTCAACTGTTCTAGCTCCTTCATTCCCATTATCTACATTGTGATCACATTCTTTGTATTTTGCTTCAGAAATTTATTTCCATTTCATCTGCACCGTACTGGGTTAGTCAAGAACAAAAAGATAAAAAATGTTTAGCTTCTCTCTCATACACAGGGTAGGCAAAAATCAAATGGGAAAAGATTTGAGAAAAAACTTTACAAAAAGATATATAAATGACCTAGAACACACAACCTCATCTCCTATCAGGAAAATGCAATCCTGGAAATTTCCTATCCAGGAAAATGATTTCCTATCAGGAAATCATTCAACCTCATTTCCTATCAGGAAAATGCAAAATGCAACCACAAATAGACACCACCATGTACTCTTCAGAATGGAAAAAACGAAAAAGACTGACAACTACAAATGCTAGTGAGGACATAGGGTAACTGGAATCCTTATACATTGCTAGGTGGGAGTGTAAATGGAGTACAATCGCTTTGAAAACTTTTTGGCAGTTTCTTATAAATTAGAACATACTGCCACCCTAAAAAACAAAAGATTTGTACAAGAATAGTCATAGAGGTTTTATTAGTACTAAAACTAGAGATAGTTCAGGTGTTTAAAACTAATATTACTCTTTGTATTATTGTACAATAAGAAGGAATGTGAGAACAATACTTATACCAACATGGATGAATCTCAAAATCATTATGTTGAGTGGAACAAACTTTGCATACAGAGTATGTATTGTATAATTTCAGTTATATGAATTTCTAGAATAGCCAAAACTAATCTATAGTTTAAAAAATCAACTGCAAATTAGTGCAACCTCTGTGGAAAAGAATTTGGAGCTACCTCAAAGAGCTAAAAATAGAAATACCATTCGATCCAGCAATACCACTATTAATTAGGCATCTACCCCAAAAAAGCAAAAGTCATTTTATAACAAAGACATCTGCACCCGAATGTTTATGGCAGCACAATTCACTTATTGCAAGGATGTGGAAACAACCTGAGTGCCCGTCAATTCATAAGTGGATTATTAAAATTTGGTATATGTATACAATGGAATATTACTTAATTATAAGAAACGACAGTGATCTAGCAACTCTTATATTTTCCTGGATTGAGCTTGAGCCCATTATTCGAAGTGAGGTAACACAAGATTGGAAGAATAGGCTCCACACGTACTCGCCATCAAATTGGTACTGACTGATTAACACTATGGTGCTCACATGGTAGTAATATTCTCCCCGGATGGGGGTTAGGGGGGGGTAAACTCACAACTATAGGACACAGTGTGTATTTTGGGGGGAAAGGGCAGGCCTCTAACCCATGCTAGGGAGAGGCAGTGATATAAAACGTAACGAAAATATTTGCACCCTCACAATGTACTGAAAGAAAAAAAAAGAAAAAATCGAAACAGTGTTTGCCTCTGGGGCTAGACATAGTGAATGACTGGGCAGAGGCATGAGATGATTTTCTGGAGTGAGGGAAAGATTTTATATCTTGACAGTGGTTAAATAAGTATAGGCATTAGACAAAATTCAGCAAATGTACATTTAAGATTTGTGTGTTTTATTGTACATAAATGGTACCTCGAAAGTTAAAACTGTATACCAATGTTGAGCTCTAGTGAATAATATGCATGCTAATGTATGCAGTGAAAAGGCAAATGATGTTTTCCATTTACTTTGAAATGAATTAACAAACAAAATAGGTTGATTACTGGATAGAGGAATAGATGGATGGACAACTATATGATAAAGCAAGTTTAGGAAAACATTAATGGTAATGTCTAGCTGGTAATTATTTTAAAATTTATTTCAATTTTGCTGCGTGTTTGAAATTTTTCATAATAAAATGTTACAATAATTATTAGTCACCCATGGTTAAGGCCCTTTTTATTAGTCATTTTAATTTTATTCTAGGTTCTTATTTGATGTCCTTGCCATAGATATCTACCTTCCCTGCACCATATTCATATTGGTTCCAGTCTTCAGACTAAAGAGAAAATATAATCATGCCATTCATTTTAGCTTGATATAAAAGGTCCTTCAAAATATAGCTCCTTTCTAACTCCTAGGTTTGTCTATCCTTACTCTATCCACACACATTATAGATCAGCCATGTGGAACTTCCACAATTTCAGAGCACATCAAGGTTCTAAGGACAAGCTAAGAAAATCCCCTACTCACCCTTCCAAGCCCGTATCACATGTCACCTTTGATGTGAAGCCTGTTTAACTTTCCCAGTAACCACCTTATTGTGTTTCCATACTGCATACTCAACACCATTATTAAAGCATTGATTATATTGTGTTATAATATGTTTCTGTTTCTACCTCACATATTAGCCTGCTAGTTTCAAACTTTTGGATGCATTCAAATCACCTGAAGGACTTGTTAAGACAAAAATTGCTGGGCTTCATCCCTGAAGTAGGTCTTGGATGAGGCCTAAGAATCTGCATTTCTATTAAGCTCTCAGGTGATGCTGATTAGCCCAGGGCCCACTTTTAAAACCACTGTACTGAACAATGCCTTCCTTGAAGATAGGTATCATGCCTGATTCACTTTTGTGTTCTTAGAAGACAGGACAATGTCTGGAAGAGAGCCAACATTTAATAAATTCATGTAGAGTTTTTAGGTAGCAATTCATGTTATAAAGAATTTTTTTTAAAAAAATAATACTGCATATAGAATGTGGGGTAAGCTTTTGGGATACATGCATTCTTTTCTGACAGCTGTGAGTGTTGAGCATGTAATATAGGCACTCAGGCTGGGCCTAGTTAAGAAAGTCTACAATCCTCTTTGACAATTTTTTTTCCGCTATCACTTCAGTTGTCTACAGAAGACATTCATTTTTTGAATAGTCAGACCCAACCCTTTCCAGGTTTTGCAGACTAGAATAGAAGCAATCTCAAACCCCCTAGAAAATGTGGCAAAGATGAATAAAACTCACATATGGGAATGAATTTCTGATTCAGCTTTCCAGGTTAAACTGCTAGGTGATAGGTCTCAAAGATAACTCTTTTGTTGTGAGATAGCAACAATCTAGGCAGCCTGTCAGAAGAATAGAGTTAGAGAAACACACGTGAACTTCTCCTGTTCTACCCTACATCAGTAATTACAGAACAGATTGGTTAGGGGCTGAGCCAATTAGGTCAAGGCAAAAATTTGACAGATTTATAGTATTCTTGTATGATAGACACAATGGCTCCCCAAAGAAGTCCACATCTTAATCCCTAAAATTTCTAAATAGGCTACCTTACAAGCAAGACAAAATGGACTTTTGTGATTAGGGAAAGGTCTTGATATGGGAAGATGATCTTGGATTATAGGAGTAGGCCCAGTGTAATCATGAGAGTACCTTAAAAGAGGAAGGGCAGGGGGATTAGAATCAGAGAAGGAAATGTGACAACAGGAGAGAGAGCAGAGTAATGTGGGGCCCTGAACTAGGGAGTGAGGGCAGCTTCTATAAGCTGGAAAAGGCAGTGGAATGGTTTCTCTCACAGACCTTCAAGAAAGAATGTGGTTGTGCTGATTTTAGCCCACTGGGACTGATTGTAGAATCCTGACCTCAAGAACGTCAAGGTAATAAATTTGTTTTGCTTTAAAGCCACTACATTTGTGGCAATTTGTCAGCAGCCATGGAGAACTAACACACCTTGTCTGATAAAGCTGTTTGCAGCACAGTTGTCTTCTCATTAAGAGATTTAGTGACCTTCACTTGTTTATATTTTAGCAGGTTTTAGGATCAACTCCAGGCCTGGGGAAAACTACGGGGAATTCAAGCTTAACATCTTGGAGTCTTCAGTATTTGTCATGTAAACTATAATACATATCTATGTAAAAAGAATTGATAGGGTCTCATCATAAGAGTTGGGAATGAAATTCAGGTGAGCGAGATCTCAGCTATTCTCCTGACTATATCGCTCGTGTTTTTGGAAAAGTCATTCATGTTTCTAGACTTCATTGGAAAATCTGGGGGCTTAGATTAGAAGTAAATTATTTTTAATGGTACTTCAGTACATTTATTTCTTTATAAAATAGGAAATAAAGATTATTCATATTTATGTCAGTTGATTGGAAGAATAATAAATACAGTGCTCTAAATAGCTCATAGCTTTACCGCTCAAGGGGAAATAAATAGTACAGGACTCAAAGTTCATGAGGAGTGGTAAGAAAAGGTATTCAGGATGTTCCTCATTGTTATTATAGTAAACAAAAATAGGATTATAGAATCTCACAGAAAAAAAGTTAAAGTTAAAAAAAAAGTTAAAAAGAAAAAAAGTTAAAAGTTATTTCAACATTACCACCAACATAAAACTATCTTAGATGAGAAAAGAAGAAAGAAAAAACAAAATCAGATATTTTATCACAATGAAGTATCAGTGCCTGTTGTCCTAGATTATATATTTATTCTAATGGTGTTCAAACAATATTTCATATGTGCTACACTTTAGCTTAATTTTTCAAGTAAGATTAAGTGAATTAATATTCATTAATTTCATTTTAGTTTGCCAGGTAAGGGAAGAATTGCTCTTGCCATTCATATAGCAAGCATAGAAATCTGATTCCAGTGTAGATAAAATTCTTCCTCTATTTAGTATCATGCTTCTCCTTCATTGCCTTCATAGATGCTCTCTAGTGGTTCTAAGTGTGGTCCACTTTTATAGGAAGCCAATTTTTTGTATCTAGTTACAGAAATGAAATCTTAGATTTTTTTTTGTCTGGACAGGCACGAAAGGGAACTTGTATGATTTTTTGTGAGCCTGGCCCCTTCCCTCTTTTACTATTCCCATTTCTAACTGTGTTTCTGATCTAGTCGTTGCAGAAATTTGTCCAGAGGAGGGAGATTTGTGTAGAAGGACAGAGGAATATGTGAGGGCACAGGAAAGGAAAGATAGAGGCATTTAAACACTGTCTATACATATTTGTTATGGGGAAGCAGAGTTAATATGGCAGTTCTGTGTTAGTCTGCCTCCTGACTCTCAAAAATTATAATAATTGCTAATGTGTATAGGTTAGTCACTATGTGTCAGGTGCTTTGAACTGCAAAGAACTCACCCTCCGAACTCATCTATTCCAGGTCTGTGGGCTGGGTACTGATATTTTCTACCTTTTACAGATTAGAATACTCAGAGCTAGAGAAATTAAATACTATTCCACACTTACTATTACTAAACAATTCCAGCTTGTGTCCATCTGTCTCCAAAGTCTGTGATCTTGCCACTTCAAAGGTAACCCCAAACTGCTTCTCAGAGACATACCACTTCACTCATTTCCAAAAGCGTCATAGATTCTCTAGCTTTTCTAATGATCTCAATTCTAAACCTCTAGCATTTTTCTCATATTTCTCTTGTACTGAAAGTAAAGTATTTCAAATATCTATCATGGCTAGATAAGTGCTTATATTTATTCAACATTGTGTTCCATATTCTCACCACCAATACTTCAGAAAATTAAATGAATGAACTAAAGATGTTCCAACTCTCAGCACTCAAAATTTCCTATATTTAAATTATCACTCACACTGCATATCTGTGTTAGGATGATCCTTCCAAAAACCAGGGCCATTCTGATGCAGATAAAGGGTGCAGCTACCTTTCCACCTGGCAGACTACTCTATTTTCTCTCTCACTGTATCCTTTCCTAACTGTGCCTCAGACCCATCTGCAGGAGAAATTGTTAGGGATTTATTGCAGGTGAAATTGATTCTCAGAGAAGTCAATAAGTGATGCAACTGTTAGATCCTCTCTTAAGATGGTGGAATAGAGTGTTTCAGATTATTACAGAGATGACCTATAAAATCTAGGCACCACTGCTATATACACAAAAGAGGGAGGAAATAGAGAAGGGGCGGAAACTAACAACAAGTAAGCAACTCAAAGCCTGTGTTCCTTTATCCTAGGTCATTGCCTAGATAAGAGAAATCTTGCCTTAGAAGATGCACATTTGTAAGATAGAAATAGCCTAAGGGAAGATAAATGGATCTATTGGCTTCACCATGAATCTTTTAAAGGTGATCTGCCAAATAGACACAATTTATTGGACGCTGGGAACGCTGTGTTCATTCTACAGTTGTTCGTGATAAGCACATCTTATGTACCAGAAACATTAGAAGACAGCTTCTTAACCTGGGGACCCACTCTTTATTTGTGTCTTAGTGGAGGTGAATCACACTCCAACAATTCCCAAATGTTCTTTTGATAGCTGAGCTGTTTACTTCTAAGGGGAGATCAGTTTTATTGCATTACCAAACAGCAGGAATGAACCCCAAACAGAATCAGAGGGTATATTTGTAACTCATCTAACAGCTGCACCAGGTAGGAAGCGACATTGCTCAAGCACCTGCCGAGCGGCTGGAACATTAGGACAAGGCAACATCAGCAGCTGCTTGATGGCATGTGCTGTCGCTAGGAATGAGTCCCACGTTTCTAGTGCAGAGAAGCCTTCCAGATGTTTCTCTTCTTAAACAGCATGTGTCTCATCACACGGCTCGCTCATGGACTACTAATCTAGCCATTTAGACCATGAATCCATGCCTTTTCACATGGAAAAGAATCTGATATCTTTTCCAGTAATTCCTACATTGCCACTTACTTTTTTCCCCCAATTTTAACTTTCTCATTGATATTTTCCCTCAGCCCTGAAGACTGAACTCTGAACTTTTTTTTTCTATTGCCCATATTCCTTTCTAAGAGGCCTGGTGATTTCTGCCTACAAATAATTAATCTCATTACACAGGTTTTTATTAAGCTGATATAAAGTGGCTTACTTTCCAATCTGATTCCAGTATAGCTTTGCATGACAGATGGAAGACCCCCTTATATTAACTCAAGCATCCTGACAGACTCCCTAACTTAACTCCTGCATTCTTTTCTACTGTCTCCTGGTCCTAAGACAAAGTTTGACTCTTTCAACCAATTCCCAACTAAAGAATTCCCAAAATCCATCTATGACTTGTAAGCCCTTGCTTTGAGATGTCCCACCTTTTTGACCGAACCAATGTATACCTTACATGTTTTGATTTATGGTTTTGCCTATAATTCCTGTCTCCATTAATTATAAAACCAAACCCTAACCCAGCCACCTTGGGTGCATTTTTTTAAGACCTGTTGAGTGCCCCAGCCACAGTTGCACATAATCAGCTCAGAATAAACCTCTTTAAATTATTTTACAGGGTTTGGGGTTTTGTTTTTGTTTTCTCCATCAACATCCCAAATAAATTGATGTAGGGTGAAAATATAACTTTTTTTAACCCATTTTGGGTTTGTCAAAATGGTTTTTTCCACCTGCTATGATTAACAATAGTTAACACATATGTAGCAATGACTGTGTGCCGAGCACTGTGCTACATGCCCCATGAACCTTACTCGTGAAGGTTAACTTCATTGTGAAGTTAAGTTTATGAAGTCTAATTTCATAGCAGCCCAGAAAAGTAGGTTCTATCTCTATCCATTCTGCAGCTGTGGAAGCTGAGATCCAGTTGCAGTTCAGTAAACTACCCAAGTTCTCACAGATGGTGAGTGAAAAGGTGAGGATTTTAACCCAAATTTGTTTTACTCCAAAGCTACTTTTTACCATGAGACCAGTGATTCTCCAAGCATGGTTTCTGGATCTGAAGCATCAGCATCAACTAGGAACAGAAATGCAACTTCTCTAGCCCCACCCCAGACCTTCTGAATCAGAAATGCTGTGGGTGGCAATCTGTTTTAGAAAGCCATCCAGGGAGTCCTGATGTGTGACAAAATTTGGCAATCGCTGTTCTCAACCAGAAGTCTACAAACTGTGACCTGAGGGCCACATCCAGCCCACCGCCTCTTATTGGAGGCCCCCAAGCTTAGGATGATCTTTACAACTGTAAAAAGTGGTCAAAAATAAAACAAAGAAGAATACGTGACAGAGAATGTATGTGACCAGCAAAGCTTAAATTTTTTATCATCTGGACTTTCACAAAAATAGTTTGCTGACCCTTGCTTGAGACTATGCTTCTCAGGGGGGCTGTGATGACTGAGCCTGTTCCTGTTGTTTGGAACAATAAATTTGTCTAGTCAATAAACTTGAACAAGTCTATTGTCTACTGATTGATAACAAGTAATTATTACCTCCATTTGCTGCCTTGCTCAGTTTCTTTCTCTCCATCCCAGTATTTTTTCACCCCAATAGTTTTAGCAAAGTATAGGTACTCAGTTTTATATATTACTATGGTCCTATCTTTACAGATCTGGGGTTGCAAAAAATGCTCTGGGGCACTTTGCCTTCAGACACTGGCTCAGAGTGCATTTTTATGACCCTCTCCTTTGTACACCCAAATTCCTAGAGTACTTATTAGTATGCTTATGGAATATGCATTTTTCCTTATGTGAATATATACTTTCATAAAAATAAATAGGTTCTCATTTCATTGATTCTGAGACACATTTCTTTTGGATACATTTAAAAATCTCTGAAATAAGAATGCATGTTAAAATCTATAGTGCTCACAGTTGCTTTCTACCAGACAGCAGTCATGGCAGATTTTTCTTTTCCTATGTGAATGAACTGGGTCATATCTATTCATATTTCTAGAGTTATGAGCCCAGTATATACCCTTATTGAGCAGTATTGAGCTATTTAAAATGTAAAATGTGTGAAAAGATCACATGGTGTTTCAGAACAGAAACAAAAACTTTCTCTTTATGTGCAAAAACATGGGGAAAGAATACAGTGAAGCAAATATTCATTGTTGGGAGAATAATTAAAATTCCATATTTTCTTGCTAACAGCAACCAAGTGCTGTGTGGGATCAAAGAAAGGAAGATGCTTGTGAGTATTTAAAGCTATGTTACATTTTTATTTATTTATTTTTTTTGAGACAGAGTCTTACTCTGTTGTCCGGGCTAGAGTGCCGTGCCACAGGCTAGCTCACAGCAAGCTCAGACTCCTGGCCTCAAGCAATCCTTCTGCCTCAGCCTCCCAAGTAGCTGGGAAAACAGGCGCACACTACCACATCCAATTATTTTTTTCTATTTTTAGTAGAGAAAAGGATCTTGCTCTTGTTCAGGATGGTCTCGAACTCCTGACCTCAAGCAATCCTCCTGCCTTGGCCTCCCAGAGTGCTAGGATTATAGGATTACAGGCGTGAGCCACCGCACCTGGCCAGCTACCTTGCATTCTGTTTGTGGGAAATGAGCAAAAGAATCGCCTGCCACATGCTAGGCAACTCAGTGAAAGTCAGGAGAAACTACCACAATCCTCACGATAGATGAAAGTAATATCCAAGCAATAAGAGGTTTGTGTGAACAATTCATATATCACACAAAATTTTCTTTCATGCCTCTGTCATATTTTATTTGGTAGAGTTTTTGTCTTACTTAATGGTTCATAAAATAATAGTGGGTCTAGTAAACAATGTTGTATTAAATTTTATGAGAATAAAAGCTAACAGTATAAATGCATGTTGCTAAACATTATGTAATTATATGCTAATTAGAGTAGCATGAATTTAATAATTTCTATTTTTAAAATGCCAATGTTTGGAGGCTATTTAGCATGCATACAGATATCATCAAGGTTGCTCACAAATACAGATATATCAAAGGTTGCTCAATTAACAGGTCTTATCCTAGCTTAATTAGAAATGCTTTCTAACTCATCCTTAATCTATTAAACTCAATTTTTTTTCTGAGGTTAAAAAGCCAGAATACTCTCACCTACACTAGTGTCAAACTTCTGTAGATTGTTTCTTGTTTTTGTTTTGTTTTACATCCTTTTTCAAGAAAGACTTCTTATGATCTGCCTACAGTTCATCTGAAGAAAGGCTTAGATTACTTTTCCAGAGTAACCATTTTCAACCCCAGCTTCATCAAGGGAAGCAAAAACAAAGAACGAGAAAGATAATTTACCATCATGAAGGCACTGGCTTTCACAAATGCCCATGATTAGTTATGTCAAGTTAAATATGGAATACCCTTGCTTCAATCTTCTTTACTGAGAAGACTTCATGGCTTCATCCTTCCATTTGATGTATGTCCCCTTGCCAATCAAAACATAACATAGCATAATCATAACTCTAAAAACTGCCTAGCATTTCCTAAAAAATAAAAACCAAAAATATTGATTGCCAAAATCAAGTAATTTCTTTATGTCTAAATGGAATATGCCTTTTAACATCCTAGCATTCTCTGTAGAAAAAAACAGAAAGATTTGAACTCTCTCAAACTGAATCAAGAGAAACCCAAAATTTATTTCCTACTTGACCCTGTCAAATTACTATAGAGGAAATCGCGCGGTGAACATGGATCAATGATAATTTAAGATTCAAATGCTCTCCTGCCTGATAATGATCTAGTACTATATGAGTGCTTCTAAGTGAGGAAAGATATGTCCTTATGCTTGCAATTACAAAGACAAGTAACACTTGAATTTTGTGAGAAGAAGATTGGCATTAGCAAACCAACAGCGTCTTAGGTTTAGCTCATTTCCCCTGAATTTCATTTAGGAGAGTGCTTTGCAATAAAAGTTGTCCTGATGAAATCATAACCCGCAGTACTAATGATGCAAAAAGCAGTAGCTGAACACTGCTTGAAGCAGAGCTTCAGTGGAGAAAAATGTAGCATTTCAATGTTAGCGTCTCCACTATGAAAGTAATAGAAAAATAACAGTTTCTCCCTGATTCAGGTACCTCTTTACTGCCTAACAAAAGCTGTGTCAGGCAAGTCATTTTCTCTGTCATCTTCCTTGTTTCCTTAAGAACAGCCCTATAATTTGAAGAAAATTGTGACTCTTTGAGGATGTGTCACTTTCTGAAATATAGGCACAGATCTACTTTACAGTGAAAGCCTTGAAATATTCTTTTTTTTTTTTTTTGTATGAAAGCAATAAACCAAAGAGTTCTCCAGTACTTTAAAAATATCATCTTAAGGTTTTCTTCATCATTTTTTCCCTGAGTAAGCTGAATGGTCACTTGGTCAGTTGGATTAAGGGTTTCTTAATGATAAGCTTTTGCCTTATCATTTATTTATGTCTGTATAATACCTGTATATCATTTATTTATGTCTGTATGACAACACACGTAATAAAGTGCTAATAGGAAACTAGGAAGGCAGAAAGGGTAAAAAAAGAAAAAAAGAAATGGGAAGAAAGAAAGAAGGAAAAAGGGAAAAAAGAGAAGAAATGGAAAAAAGAAAGGAAGGAAGGAAGGAACTTTTGGAGGGTGAAAGAGTCCTTCAGTATAATTTTAAATGGAAGTTCTAACTTCGTACAGAAATACTAAGTTCTCTAGTATTAGTATGCTAAGTGGCCATCAAGGAGAACATACAGGGGGGTTCCAACATGGCGGATTAGGGGTGCCCTCCTGGCTCTCTGCTCCCAGAGCGAAAAGTGAAGAAAGCAGATAGCCACAAGCGAGCGATCCGCACTTCCACAGGACCAGCTTCGCAAGCCTGCAGACATCCACCGGGAAACGGACGGATAAGACCATTTACAGCCTAAAGCAAAGGTGAATCGATTATTCTTCCGTAAAAATCGGGGATTCGGAGGCACACAACAGGGAGGGAGCAAGGCGCGGTTTAAGCCGCTGCCGGCTGGCAGTGGCGCCAGCCCTACCTGGAGCTGAGCAACACCCCCTCCCGCACCGAGCTCCACTCCCACGCAGGCCGGGAGGTACCTGAAGTTGGTGAGAAGTGGCAGCGCGGGACAAAGCCGTGTGGAGAGGAGACTAGAGAGGGAACAC
>VSMD01030370.1:0-11488 GCA_008750895.1 Mirza zaza
ATTTTTTCTATATATATTAGTTGGCCAATTAATTTCTTTCTATTTATAGTAGAGATGGGGTCTCGCTCTTGCTCAGGCTGGTCTCGAACTCCTGAGCTCAAATGATCCGCCCACCTCGGCCTCCCAGAGAGCTAGGATTACAGGCTTGAGCCACCGCGCCCGGCCAGTAATCTTCTTCATACTACAAATGAGGTAACAGAAGTCCACAGAGTCACAATGACTCACCTTACTCACATGCTTCTTCGGTAGTGGAGCCAGAATCCACAATTCCCAAGCCCTTATTCAATGGACTCAGTGAAAGAGCCAAAATTGCAAACGTGAAATGTTCCTCATGACCCAGTGATTAGAGAGTTGTAATACTATTATTGGCCTTTTTAACATTACCCTTCAAGATGACTTAAACCGTTCTTTAGAAAAATGTTAAAACCCTTTCAGATAACAAAGTATATTCCAGATAACAGAGAATATTACAGCACAACAGCTGAGAATTATAAATTGTGCATTTGTTCATTTAGTCCCCTAAATCTATTCTCAGCTCTTCTCGTTACTCTATAACTGGGAGACTGGTCCAATGGTCCCCGTCATCTGAGCTCCTTGGCAGCCTGGCATAAGTAGGGCTTGGGCAATGGTCACCACCAAAGCCGGAGGAGGAGAGGGAGGTCAGTATATTTCTTCTCCTTGTACTAATGCTTTGACTACATTTTTGCCAAGTTATATATACCTGGGACTACAACGAATATTATGCTCATCCAAATCTCCAACTCTCTCACTAGGCTTAAATATTGCCATTTCCCTTCATTTCCTGAGGTGCTGGAATGGCTTCCCTTGTTGCTAGTTTCTGGGTGCTTCTATATCCCTTGTTGGTTTCCTTAATATTAATCCTCTGTGACTGGACCCTTAAACCAACTGATTTACTTATTTTTTCTTCTGGAATCTGCCTGACACAAACATATAGAAACTGAATGTTTATATTAAGGTGATTCAATTAAATGTTCAAACTTGAAGCTGCCAATGTTGTACATATAACTATAATTAGCTGAATCCTTATTAGAAAAACCAACTGGAAACAGCTTTAAGTTTACTTGGGAGATACTGCCTGTGCTTTTCATCCTAAGTAGTGCCAGGAGTAGGTTTATCAAGACCAGTGAGGGTGGGAAAAAAACAGAGACCACCACATTCAGATACTTGAGAAAAATGTCACCTCTCTCGCCTTATCTTGGACTTATGAAGTAGTTGAAGTTCACATCTCAGAAATACCAAATAGCAGTAGTATTAATTAGATATGAAACAGTTATGTTATCAGAAAATGCCAGAACCCTGTCCGAAAAATTACTACATTCCTGGAAATTCTTGACAGCTCAAGTCAATGTTAAGGTATTTCCACCAAAACAGTGGCTTAATCACGCCATTATGGGCATATTGCTATATTAACTGATAAGGCAAATGGCATACTGTCCGTTATCCCTGGCAGCAGCTTATAGGTCAGCCCGTGAGTGGATGACTCCGAAGAATGTATCTCATAAATCCAGGCTTAGAAAAACTTCGAGCTTCAGCATTCCTGCATTTCTCAGTGACTGCACTTACTTGGAGACTGGGAGAAATAACACTGAGATTTTACATAGGGATTTAGGGGAATTTATAAGCCAGTACTGCCACCACTCTATCATCTTCCAGAATGCATAACTTATGGAGCTGCCTCTATCTGGAGCATTTCTTTTTTCAAGAATGCCAATACATGACCACATTAAAATAAATCCAAGCCTTACTCATGCAGACCGCTTGTATTTTATATGAATTTCGTTTCCATTTAATCACGTAAAAAAATTACATGACGTAGGTGTCATTCTCTATCCACTTGTTTACTCTCTCATTCATTTGTGTGTTTATGGGAATTATGGAAACTAAGGCTCAGAATGGATAAGAACTTGCCATAAGGTCAAACACTACCTAGGAAGCACAGCCTGGATAAAGATCTTCGGACTCCACGTCCAGTGCCCTTTCCCTTCCACCACAGCTGTTTGCATTTGCTCAGGCTATTCAAAAGCATGTGACCTCTTCTAACAGAAAAATTAATAAATCCTACTTCAGTTACACTGGAAAATAGATTTCTCCCCTTCTGCATTCCTATGACAATAATGTCTCCAACTACCCTCTTCTTTCTCCTGGACTTCACCAATAGCCCCCTAGTTCATCTCCCTGCATCCACCCTCACCCACCCTAACCCCCATAGTCCATAAGTCACACAGTAACAAGGAGATTGTCTTAAACATAAATTAGACTGTGTCACTACCCTGACTTAAAGTCCCAGGTTTTCCCATTGCACTAAGAGCCAAACTGCTTGCCTGGCCCACACACCTGTGTATGATCTGGCTTATGCCTGCCATTCTGAAGTTCTCTCTAGTCACTATTATCCACCACACTTCAGCTACCTTGGCCTCTTTTCAGCCTGTGACCAAGTCAAGCTCATCCAAACCACAGGACCTTTGCACTTATTGCTGCCGACGTCTGGAATGACTTTTCCCCAACTCTCTCCATGACCTTGCTCCTGCCCATCCTTCAGATGGCAAGTCCAGAGTCACTTCTCCCCTGACCACTACCTGAAGGAGTTTCTCACTGTATCCCCAGATACTCTGTCCTATTACCTTGTTTTATTTTATTCGTGATACACATTGCTCTCGAAGATCTTACTCTGATACTTTATTTTTTGAGGTAGATTGCATGATAGCCAGCAAATAGTCTTTCTCTTTCCCACAGCACTCCCAATGGGAAGTGTGTACTTTCCCGGGTCACTGATGGGAGACTTGGTTACATGATTTGCTTTGGCCACTGAGATGTGGCTGGAAGTGACAATAATCTTTAAGGGGCGTGGTAAACCTCACAGCCTTCTTATGCTCCTGAGGTCCTCCCCGCGCTATGAGAGTAGTTTGTCTGAGGTACCCATGTCCTTTTAACAGGGTCCTGGAATGACAAACACACAGCACAGACCAGGACCTGCCCGTAGCATGGAATAGACACCACAGCCGCCCCCAGATCGGAGAGCAAGAAATAAATATTCTTTTAACCCACTGAGAATTTGTTGTTCTTTGTTGACACAGAAAAAGAACAGACCATTTATCAGTATATAAATTATTTGTTTGTTTACTGGTGTAATGTCTGACTCTGACTGGTATATAAGCTCCATGAGATCAGAGATCTTGTGATATTCACAGCATTCAAAGTGGCATTTGGTGTATAGTTGGCACTTGTTAAAATTAGCAGTATCTGATACAATCTAAAGCTATAGAAAATTTAAAACTCATTGGACAATATGAGACTTTAAGATGTAATACTTAAATCTTAAAATGTGAAACAATTTCCTAAATTTTTCTATTGATTGATAGCAAAGGGGGTTTTTCATATCCTCTAAAATCAAAATAATTGAATTGTAAATATGTTAAGGAGCAAAAAGGAGCATGCTTGCATTATTTTTATAAGGAGAACAAAGGAGTTGCTCTGTGCTAAGAGTGTTTCTCAGTCAAAACCTAAAGTGATAATAGTCTAGGCCTCCACTCTCTCTTCCTTCCAAACCCTTCAGCCACACCCCAGATTATTCTCTCCTCTCCTGCCTCTGTATTTTAGCTCATGCTTTTCCCTTAAACTGGAACGCCCTTGACCAACATCTCTACATTTTGAGATTGTAACTATTCTTCAGATGTCACCCCTTTGTAAAGTCTTTTCAGTCTTTGCTATACAGAATTAATCTTCTCCTTGGAACTTAGAGAGGCTATTTGTACCTCCTATGTAACATTTATCACATCCTGCCTTCTACCTGAGAATGAGGGCCTCTAATAAGCTCTGTGAGGACAGGAATCATGTCTTATTCATTGCACACTGCCTTGAAAATACTGTATTTCCAACAAATATTTGTCACTCTGAAAGATGTACTAAAGGTTTCAAACATCCCTTACCACTATGTTGTGTATTAAGACTGCAGAAAAAATAACAACCTACGTTACTAACTAAACTTTCTCACAGCATGAGAATGTTGTGGAGGTAGAAAGGGAGGTCAAAAACTAAACCTGTGAGTTCAACTATGCACAAAGAGTCTGTGATTTTGCCCTTATGGGTGACAGCCACAGAGAAGAATCACCCTACTTGACTAGAATGTTTTGTAATATGTTTGGATTTGCCACTAAATAATATTTATAAAGCTTATCACTTCTTTTATGAAAGGATCAACTTGAGCATTTAGACATTCAAGCAAACCTGATTTATGGGAAAAGGAATAGGCAGGTATGTTATTTGGTATGATTAGAAAAATATCAAGATGCACTACCCACTAAATGCAATACATTATTTAAGCTTCATTCCTTTGGGATGTTAAGTTTCCCTGGTAAAATTTAGATACACTTGAGACAGTCCACGGATTAAGTGAAATAACAGTTATTCATATACTAATTGAATTAATTTAATGAAATTTCTTCCCTCTTGACAGCAAGTAATAAATGGTGGCCCTGGGAGAAGGGTAGATTTAAAATCATAGAGTGGAGAGGAAACTTTGTAGCAAGTGAAACTGCTCTGGAGCCCAGAGCTGATGTGAACCTCAGCAGATCCTGCTGCACCTGTGAGGATTAGGAATCTGGGTGGCAGAAAAGAAAAAGAAGCTGGAAATGAAAGGGGAACAAAAGAGAAGATACATGGGTGCTAATATAATTTCTAAAATCTTACCCAAGACTGCCCTAGGACAATGCTGCGTGTAAGCTGAGTTCACATGATGCCAAGCAAGTCCCTTGGGTTCAATCATGTAATTATGTTGGAATGAGGGGGGGAGAAATCTACACTATTTTCTGATGGTTTTAGCTGTCATGTTCCCTACATATAGATTCACATGAAGAAACTTCCCCACAAGGTAACTGAGAGGCTGTGTTTACATGATGACAAAAATTTATTAAGCGTACATTAAAGGTTAGAGCTGGAACCTATACTACTAAGTGAAGTATCCCAAGAATGGAAAAACAAGAACCACATATACTCACTAGCAAACTGGTATTAACTGAGCAGCACCTAAGTGGACACATAGGTACTACAATAATAGTGTATTGGGCAGGGGGATGGGGGGGGTGGGGAGATACATACAAAATGAGCGAGAAGTGCACCGTCTGGGGGATGGTCATGCTGGAGACTCAGATTTGTGGGGGGAGGGGGAGAAAGGGCATTTATTGAAACCTTAAAATCTGTATCCCCATCATATGCCGAAATAAAAAAATAAAATAAAATAAATTTAAAAAAAAGGCCACCAGAACAAAAGTTTAGATGCCAGTTGAATCTAAAACAAAAACTTAGAATGAAGGTTTGGCATCCCACAAAAAGATATTAAGATAAACTTCTTTCCTTAACTTTCAATTCAAACATTTGAAACCCTGCTACGCTCCAGAAATTGAATAGAAACAAAAATAAATGAGATGTATTTGCTGTCTTTAAAGAGTTAGCAGTCTTCTAAGGGAGACAGATACAGAGAATCTCAATGAAAAGTGAAAGGATTGGCTGGGCAAGACAGGGGCAAGTGGTGCCTCGGGGGAGAGCAAAAGCTAAGTGAGCTCTTTAGGGAACCACCATCAGTCCTGCCTAAACTATGAAGCAGGAAAAGATTAGTCGGGACACCGCCATCACCCACAGACAGAACTCAGGCAGCCTTGCCTGGCATGCTGAGCAACTTAGAGGCTCTTCTTCAGGGAATGGAAATCTGCAAAGAGTTTCAAGCAAGGGGGTGAAATGGTAAATGTGATATGGTTTGTGGCTTGACATGGGCATCCTGGGTGGTGGAAATCTAAATAGGAGGCTTTAGCAATAAGTGTGATATAAGGAGGCATGAACCAGGGCAGGGATAGGAAGGATCACAAAGGATCAGGCAAGATTGCAACAATGTTCTGGCTCTTAAGAATGTTCTGGGTTCACTGGTGTTTACTATAATAGTAAGCACACATGCATAACATACATACTTTCTCTACGTTAACTATTTAATTTAAAGGACAATTAAACATAGAAGAAAAATGAGTTGCAGATAACAGGATATTGACATGTTGAAAATTGATCATGTATGAATAAGAAAGAAAAATCTAGAATGAGGATTGTCCCATATAGGTATGCATGTCATGTCCTAAACAAGGACATACAGCTAAGAAGGAAAGTAGGGGCTAAAATCCAATTTGAGCTTTGCTTATGAAGTAGGATCTGTGTGTACCCAGTCAACTCTTTCTAATTTCCACAAAAGCACTGCAAGGGCAAGTAGCAGCCGTGTGTAGGGTAGCTCCCACTTTCTATCTTCAGTAAATGGATGAATGGTGATATCATTAACAATGACTAGAATATGAGAAAAGGAGCTGTTCTCAGGTAGTGATGGGAGAAAGGAAGAAGAGTATAATATTAATTTCAGACCATGTAGGACATCCAAGTGAATATGTCCAACAGGAATGTGTATATATGATTCTCAAGGTCAAGGAAAAAGTCAAGACTGGATATAGCAGTCAGTGGCATATGTAGACATCAAAGTACAAAATTAGTCAAGAGTAGTAAGCAAGTATAGAACTGAACATCATTTAGTGCAGCAAAGATGAGCCAAAGAAAATGATCTTTGGGCCTGTTACACTGACCCTTGATTTAACATTCATTAATCCTTCATTTCAATGACATCTTATTGCACTTAAAGAGTTTTCCTGAAAATTTAAACCTCTTTTCTTACAAACAACCCATTCTGTCCCCTAAAGCACCAACATGCCCATTTCTCATCAACATTAAAGCTTTTAACTATATCCTTATCTCTTCTTAAAAAACAACTGATTGCCTGTCATTGGCTTATACTTTTCAAGATGGATTCTGTAAAAGGTATTTTATCTTACACATTGCCTTAGTCATCAGAGGATATATTGCCTCATGTTCCAAGATACGTTTAATTCAAAACTGAAATTTAAGCCTCTGTCTTTAGTGCTTTGTCCTTTTGCCCCCACATAAAATAGAATTTTTGTATAGTATTTTGGGCGACATTCTTGCCATTCAAATGGCCCAAATATTTTTAAAGCAGCATTGCACTATAACATTTTATTAGAGAAAGGGAAGAGGTCTGAGGTGGATTTCTGAAGAAGTCTAAAGTGTTTCCACTACAATAATTCACAAAGGTCTTAATGAGTGGGTTTTTAGCTAAAGGCAAGTAGGTTATTTGATTAACAAAGCTTTTACTATTAGTATAATTATGCTTTCCTCTGAAGAGAATGAGGCCACAAAGGCTTATCACAAATGCTAAGGCCTAGAGAATTTAAAGAAGAATAACACATTATCTCTATCCTTTAGAAACTCAATTTAGCAGATAATTTGGATTACTCTTAATAATCAATTGACAATTTCCCCAGTTCTATTTACATGAGAAAACCTGAGGAGGTCTCCATCATAATTAAAACTTTTATTTTAATTTTACTAAAACATGTTATTTCACAATCCAATTCATTCCTTTATTGCACCCTTTCTTCCCTAAATTTTTAATTTTAAAGTTCCAAAATAAAACAGGCTTATTTGACTTATTATGTATATTTTAATATATGTATCATATTCAGGGTAAATGTCATATGAAAAGAAATAAATTATATGTCCAGGAAGGGTACAGGTCATAATTCTTGCTCCCTTTAATGTCAGTGAGCTCTGAACAGGTTTTCAGGGACAAACTAGCTGTTAATATGTATTATGTAGATTCAACCTTAACTATCATTATGAGACCCAGAAAATCCTAGATTTCCAAGCCTCAATTTACAAATCAATTTAATATCACAATTATTTTTATTTTACTACCTGATTATACCCTAAATAAAATGAAAAGTCTAAGATAATATATCATGTCACATATATTCTTTGGAACTCACAGAACATTCATTCACCTTATCTACTCATCCAACAATTGAGCACATACCGCGTTGCCAGGCACTGTATTAGTTAAAAATGGTAGACAGGCATGGTGGCTCGCACTTGCAATCCCAGCACTTTGGGAGGCCAAGGTGGGAGGATTGCTTGAGCCCAAGAGTTCCAGGCTGCAGTAAGCTATGATCACATCACTATATTCTACCCTGGGTGACAGAGTGAAACCATGTCTTAAAAAAAAAAAAAAAAAGAATGGTTTCTACATTGGTGAATAACACAGTTCCTGACTTCTTAGAAACATGTTATATTTCTATCACATTTTTCCATAAGAGTTTGTGAATTCTCCAAAAGATATTAGTTGATTAACTCCTGAAATTACATTTGGGGAGGAAAAAAGTCAGAGCTATTTCCCAGGATATAAATTATACTAAATAAAATTTCTTTTAGTGGAGTCATAACACAAACACCCAAAAAGTTTATACAGAAAAATCCTATCTATATTTCAATTCAAAATAAGTTTATTATAAATTTTGGTAGTTGTCACAATGTGGTTCAAGGACTAGAGAATCCACAATCAATTTTTTTGACACTATAAAATTGGCAAGTACTGAGAGACTGGGTAATATCAAAGATAGAGTATCTTCCCAACAAAAACTACAACAGATTTTAACTTGTTCCATTTCTTTCTATTCCGATTCCATACATCACTCTTGGCATTCCCTTGGCAGACAAAAATAGAGTGATTCAGTACCAAACTATTATGGTTACTATAGCTTTGGAGGAGCTACAGTATGGCTTAAAATGTATGGAGTATGGCTTAAAATCTGATAAAGTGAAGCCTCTAGATTTGTTCCTTTTACTTAAGGTTTATGTAGCTATTCGGGTTCCAAATGAAGTGTACAATTATTTTTCTAGATCTGCAAAAAAATGTTAGAATTTTGATGGAGATTGCATTGAATCTGTAAATCACTTTGGGTAGTACAGACATTTTAAAAATGTTGATTCTACCAATCCATGAACATATGTTTTTCCATTTGTTCACATCATCTGCAATTTCTTTCTTCAGTGATTCATAGTTCTCTCTATAGATATCTTTTACCTTCATGGTTAAATATGTTCCTAGGTATTTTATTTTCTTTGTAGTTACTGTGAAAGGTATTGACTCTTTGATTTGATTCTCAGCTTGACTGTTACCGGTACATAGGAATGCTACTGATTTGTGTACGTCGATTCTGTAGCCTGAGATTTTACTGAATTTATCAATTCCAGGAGTTTCTTGGCAAAATTTTTGGGGTTTTCTAGATATAAGATCATATAAGATCCTGCACTATCTTGAATAGAAGTGGTGAGAGTGGGCATATTCTTGTCTGGTTCCAGTTCTAAGCAGGAATGCTCTCAAGTTTTTCCTGTTCAGTATTATGTTGGGCATGAATTTGTCATATATGGCTTTTATAATATTGAGGTATGGTCCATCATCTATGCCTACTTTAAGAGTTATAAGAGGGTGCTAAATTTTGTCAAGTGCTTTTTCTGTGTCTATTGAGAGGGTCATATGGCCTTTGTTTTTGCTTCTATTTATGTGGTGAATCATACTTATAGATTTGTATATGTTGAACCATCCTTGCATCTCTGGGATGAAGCCCACCTGGTCGTACTGGATTATTATTTTTTTGATGTGCAGCTGAATTCCATTTGCTAGGATGTTGAAAATTTTGCATCTATATTCATAAGGGATATCAGTCTGTCATTTTCTTTTTTCGTTGTGTCCTTTCCTGGCTTTGCTATCAAGGTGATATTGGCTTCATAGAATGAGTTAGAAGGGATTCCTTTCTTCTCAACATTAAGTATAAGTACTAGTTCTTCCTTGTGTATCTGGTAAAATTCAGCTGTGAAACCATAAGGTCTGGGACTTTTTTTGGTGGAAAAGTTTTTTTTATTGCTGCTCACTAGATATTGGCCTGTTCAGGAGTTTTATTTCTTCCGCCTAAGGATATGGTATGTTTACATGAATTTGTCCATTTCCTCAGCATTTTCAAGTTTACATGCATAGAGATTTTTATAGTATTCAGAGATGATTTTTGTATTTCTGTGGTATCAGTTGTAACATCTTTTTCATTTGATTCAGTTTATTAGGGTCATTTCTTTTGTTTCTGGTTAATCTAGTGAGACACCTCTTAATTTTGTCTGTCTTTTCAAAGAACCACCTTTTTATTTTATTAATATTCTGTACAATTCTTTTGGAATTGATTTCATTTAGCTCTGCTCTGATCTTAGTTATTTCTTTTCTGTTAGGGTTGGGATTGGTTTTCTTTTCCTTTTCCTATTCCTTGAGATGATTCATTAGATTGTTGATTTGTGATCTTTCTTTTTGATGTAGGCATTTAAGGCTCTGAATTTTCCCCTCTGGGCTGCTTTTGCTGAATCTAACAGATTTTGATAACTTATATTCCCTTTGTCATTTAGTTCAAGGAATCTTTTTATTTCCACCTTCATTTCCCCTTTGACCCAATAATTGTTTAACTGCTGTTAAACAGCAGAAAGCTGTTTAATTTCCACAACTTTGTGTAGAATTGAGTGTATCTGTTTAAATTAATTTCTAATTTTATTCCACTATGATCTGAGAAGATATAGAGACATAAACCAACAGAACAGAACAGAGAACTCAGATATAAAACAATCCACATATTGCCATATGATCTTTAATGAAGTAGACAGTAATATACACTGGGAAAAAGAATCCTTATTGAATAAATGGTGCTGGGAAAATTGGATAGCCTCATGTAGAAGATTGAAACAGGATCCATATCTCTTACTACTAACAAAAATTAATTCCAGATTGATAACAGACTTAAAACTAAGATGTGAAACTATAAGAATTCTAGAAGAATGTGTTAAAAAGAACTCCTTTATATATTGGACTAGGTAAAGAATTTATGAACAAGTTCCCAAGGGTAATCACAGCAACAACAACAAAAAAATGGTGATTAAATTTAAAGCTTGATTAAATTCAAAAGCTTCTCACAGCCAAGGAAACAATCAACAAATAGACAACATATAGAATGGGAGAAAATATTCACAAGCTATACATCCAATAAAGGGTTAGTAACCAGAATGTACAAAGAACTCAAGCAAATCAGCAAGAAAAAAATCAAATGCCCCATTAAAAAGTGGGTAAAAGACATGAACAGAAGCTTATCAAAAGAAGATAGACTAATGGTGAAGAAACATGAAAAAATGCTCAAGGTCACTAATCATCAGAAATGAAAATCAAAACTACTATGAGATATCACCTAACCCCAATGAGAATGGCTTTTTATCAAAAAAATCCCAAAATAGATGCTAATGTGGATACAGAGAGAAAGGAACACTTATACACTGTTGGTGGCACTGCAAACTAGTCCAGCCTCTATGGAAAATAGTATAGAAATTCCTCAAAGAACTAAAAGTAGAACTACCATTTGATCCAGCAATATCACTACTCAGTATTTACCAAGAGGGAAAAAAAAGTCATTTTATCAAAAAGACTCTTCCATATGAATGTTTATAGCAGCACGATTCAGTCACAAAGACGTGGAATCAACCCAAGTGCCATCAATTCATGAGTGAA
>VSMD01030371.1:0-37550 GCA_008750895.1 Mirza zaza
GTGTGTGTTTGGTGTGTGTGGTGTGTGTGTGGTGTGTGTGGTGTGTGTGGTGTGTGTGGGTGTGTGTCTGGTGTGTCTGTGATGTGTGTGGTGTGTGGGGTGTATGTGGGGGTTGTGTGTGTGGGGGTGTGGTGTGTGTGTGGTGTGTGTGTGGTGTGTGTGTGGTGTGTGTGGTGTGTGTGTGGTGTGTGGGGTGTGTGTGTGTGGATGTGTGTTGTGTGTGGTGTGTGATGTGTGTGCGTGTGGTGAAGGCGAAAGCAAGCGCAGGGAGACAGAGCGGGGAGGAGGGAACGATAGACACAGAAACGGAGTTTCTTGGTAAATTCAAAGGATTTTAAAATCTATCTCCATCACCGCCACCCGCCCAGACCCACGCACGCCTGCTGCTTTTATGTCGTCAAGCCTAGGCAAGCGTATGTGAACATACATGCAAATCCCCTTTTGAATACAGTGCTTTTCGCTTTTCTAAGCGTTTTTACATAAATAGCGTCATTCCGTTTAACAGATGAAAAGTACTGAAACACTTGCCCAGAATCAGACCCAGACTCGGTATGGGAGTGAGGTTCACAGCCAGGCCCTCGCCCGCGCCCTGTCCCCCCGGGCCACCATCCACGGAGACGTGACTCAGGTTACACACGCTGCCGCTTCCAGCAACGCAGGACTGAAAGGTGCAGATATTAACTGAAATCCTCATGAGAAGAAAAGGAAGATTAAACTTTCAACTTGTATTATTTGTGAGCTAGACATAGTTCTTATTGATGGAAACAGGAGATACAGAGAAACATCAGACTTCTAAAAAAATGCCAAAGCACTTTCTCAAAGCCTTCACTGAACACAAGGAAAAAAAAAAAAAAACTGTGAAATTCTAATCATCAGGTGAAAATTCCAGATCTAAATTCCAGGAGGCAATTCTCCTCTGCATTTGGGATCAGTTAAGTTAGTAAACATACTCAGGCATTTGCACTTTGCAGCATGTTCCTCCAGCGACAGCAGGGCAGGCGAGGAGCACCAGGGATTAATCAGAGACAGACGTAATTAAAACCAGAGGGGCTAAATGGCCCACAGGTCACAGAGAATGAAAATCTGAGCACAAGTTTCACATAATGGGGGAAAAATACAACGCACTCTGTCGGGACATTAGACTGCAATACCTTGCAGACACGTCTCAGCAATCCTCTTTCGTCTACAAACCGTGGAAGAAAGGTTTGCATGCCAATGAAGGCAACACAGGGAGTGTCAGAGGACCCATTGTCCGAAAGTCTTTGCCAACCAAGTTTTTTCTTAGTCCACAAAAATAAGAAACTTCCTGGAAAAAGGACGTGGGTTCCGTATTTATTTCTGCATTTGTTCTACATAGCACTTTATGAACTTGACTCAATGCCTGGTGATTATTTCAATTCAGTATTCTTTGTCATGTTCCAATGCGATAAGCACTCCTGTGCCCACTTTGCAAATGATAAGCATGGGTTGTAGAAGTCATTTTTCTGGCCTGCGTGGCATGAGAACAGCACGGCCGGGCCTGGCGCTCTGAGCCTGGGAACGGGGACGCGGTGCGGTCCTCCAGGCTGCCCTGCCGCCCTTGGTGGGAGCCGCTCCGGGGCCGCCTGCCGCTGTCTCCACCCAGCTGCTGCTCCCAGGCCCGGTGAGCCGCAGGAGGCTCCGCAGCAGCCGCCCTCTGCGCACGTCAGAGGGCTTTCTGAGAAGCCAACGCACCCCGCCGCCCCTGCGCTGGGTCGGAAGCTGGGACTGACCCCTTGGCCTAGCAGTCGGCTGGTTTGGTGTTTAGTTGCTTCGCCCCTCAGTTTTCTCCGCGTGGTGCTGGGGTCCTGCCTCCCCTTGAGTGCCCCGAGGACCGGAAAGCACAGAGGTGAAGTAGGGGGGACGCTATTGTGAGGCCCTGGTGTGTCCCCCAGGCCCCACTCCCCTGCACGTGTGTGCACACGCACAGACACACCCGTGTGGCTACACGGCTTACCAGAAACGCAGTGTGGTCTACACTGCCAGGCCATGTTTAATTTGTGAAAGCACTGGCACATTCCATTTCAGTGCCCCGAGAGCTAGCGGCTCCCTCTAGCTCCACACCCCTCCCATCTGCCCGCATCTAGAACCTGCAGCAGGCTCTAGTCTGCGCCAGGAACCAGCCCCTCCTGCAGGAGGAGCCCTTTCTAGAGCTCTGCCCCTTGTTCCCTGTCCTGGTGTGAGATCAGAGCATGATGTCCAGAGCTGGGGGGACTCCGGGGCCGGGGGGACGTGGGGAGAAAAATAAAGCCAAGCTGGGGCTCAGTCCTCCCCGTGCCCTTGAGGGAGTGCTGCCCTGCCCCGCAGACGGGCACTTCCCTGGATGCCACAGATTGCCCGGCTTGCTTGAGCCTTTCACAGGCTCGGGAGGGAGCGAGCGAGGGGAGAGGAGGTAGAGTGGTAGAGGGAGTCGGGGAGGGCAGGCCATGCCACGCCCAGGAACGCTCA
Source organism: Mirza zaza (assembly GCA_008750895.1). Classification (NCBI taxonomy): domain Eukaryota; kingdom Metazoa; phylum Chordata; class Mammalia; order Primates; family Cheirogaleidae; genus Mirza; species Mirza zaza. The sequence continues at coordinate 2,467 of VSMD01030371.1, forward strand.
CAGGGGCAGCCGCAGTTTGCGCCAGCTCAGCTCAGGCCTGAGGGACCGTTGTGTCCACCCGCACAAGCCCGCACTGGGGCTCCCCTGCAGCCCACTGTCCCTGAGCAACTGCTCTGCTCCTTCCTTCCCCACTCCGGAGCTCGAAGGCTGAGGACCTGTCCGGAGTCCTTCACGGAGTCGTGCGAGGCGTGCGAGGCAGCAGAGACGGTGGGTACCAGTCCTACCTGGGTCACGGCAGGGGACTTTAACCGTGCAAAACCCAGCCCGTGTCTCCCACAGGTCCTCCCCAGGGCCCACACAGCTGTCGGGAAAGCTGGCTCTCTCACCGCCGCTGCGCTGTGGTCCCGGAGGCCTTGGAAACAAAACCCATCGTGGGCTGCCTTATTTTTTCTCCATGTGGGTCTCTCTGTGGTCTTGGTGTGTGCTAGATACTTTTAACATGAAGGCTCATTTCTCAAAATATAAAAATTCCCAAACAGAATCACATTAAGCCGCCCTCTGTTAAATGAAATTCTTTATCCTCTTATTTGGGCTTGGGGAGCCAGCAGGGGTGAGCAAGTGCGTCCGAAAGTGGGCAAAGAGGGTTTCCTCTGAGTGCCACGTCTCTGGGGCTTATAAACCGCCCACATCTTTGATCGGCTTCCTAGGGTGCAGCGCGGGCTGAGGGTGCTGCCCTGGTGCCTCGAGGCGACCTGGCAGCAGGAACCCTTGGCCGGGTGGGCAGGAGCTTGGGCAGAGGCACTGTGTCGGTATGAGGGGACGCATAAAACACAAAGGGTTCTGCTCTTAGGACAGGTTGATCCCTCAGAGACTTGCTTCCCATGGTAGCAGGGAGTCCGAGGACCCCAGTCCCTCGGGGACCCTCCAGAATCATATTAGATGGGACGCTCCAGAGTGCAGTGTTCCCAAATGTCCGTCTACACTGCCGCCCCTGTGTCACTGCACAGATCGTGGCTTTAAAGGCCACCAGGATGACCCTCAAGTTGACGTCCCCAGCTCAGACTTGCAAGGGTGGCGAGCTGGCTGTCTCCCTGGGGAGGTTAACAGGCGTCGTGACTCCATACACCCCCGCTCAGGTCCTGCTGCAGCCGCCCGTGCGCCGGGCTCAGGCCGCACCACTTGGTGCCACCTGTGGCTCCTTGTTTCCTCTCTCACCTGCATCCAGTCTCAGCAGATGCTGTTGGATATACCTCCAAACTACATTCAGAATTCCACTACTTATTACTGCCTGCCCCGCCCCCGCCAGGTGGAGCCCCACTCTCCAGCCCGTGTCATTGGATGACCTCCAAACTACTCCCCCACTCCCGCCCCCCTGCAGTCCATTCCCAGCGCAGCAGCCAGAGATCCCTGTACGATATCCAATGAAGACACCCCCCCTTCTCAGGCCACTGACGGCTTTCTGGCTCACTCAACCTAGAGGCTCGTTTCCTGCCTGACCTGTGCCTCGACCCCACCAGACACAGGCCGCCCTGGCCTCTGCACTCGCCATTCCTCCCGCAGAACGCTGCCTGCTCTGCTTCCTTCAGGTCTTTATTTTAGTCAGTTTTTCTCTGAACAGGCCTGCCCTGCCCACTCTGCTGGAAATCCCCTGCCCCTGCCCAACACTTTGTCTCCTCTCTCCCTGATTTATATCTTGTTACTAGCATTTAATAACATACTTAATAAAATATATGTTTTGCTTATATATCATGGATTTTTGTCTGTCTGCTCTGTAGAATGTGAGTTCTCCAGGTCGAGGCTTTAACTGCTTTGTTCACTTTGTATTCTCAGTGCCTAAGCAGTGGCTGGCACAGGGCAGGCGCCCAAGCATTTGCGGAATGAATGAATGAATGAATGAACGAATGAATGGCTCCATCCACCCAATGCTCAGTGAGCCCCAGTTGTGGCCTAATTGACTCCAAGGTATCCAGCCCCTTATTTCAGTGTGGGAAATTTCCAACAACCCCAAAAATCTATGCAAATACAGCTTCCATTTTCCAGTAGGATAAAGTAAAAACACGTTTCCCTAATCCTGCCTGTACAGCTAAAACCCTGGACATTATATATAAAACAAATACAAGGAGACTCTGAAAGGCAGAGAGGGCAGACCAGCCAGGGACCTCAGGCCTCAAGAAATAACATGAGTTTCCTGGGTTTTCTTACTGCCTCATGTATCCCAGATTGGGTACTTGGAAAGCCAGCAACCTGGAAATGACAATGAGTGCAGACAAAAACACCCCAAAAAAGGCAGCTCTCTCTAGACAAAGAACCAGGAAAGAGGAAGCCTAGCAAGACAAAAAACTTTTAGGAAAAAGCTGTCCCACTCCAGCCAAACACAGAAAGAAACTGTGTGTCGCCTCCACCCACGCCACCTAAGCCCGAGTGAGGAGCCTTGGCTCCGCCCTGGCTATGCCATTGTGAGGCGCCCGACCTCCCTTGCCAGGTGGTACCAATAAAGGCTGGGCGGGGCCAGGACTTGCCTTCCTGGGCAGTAACCAGGGCCCTGTCCCTGGAGACCCTGAGGAGCCTGAACTGCATCCTGCCTGGCAGTAACAGAGAACCCCCCCCCACCAGGTGCACAAGGAGGCTGCCCGGAACCTGCTCTCCCATCGCCAGCTGCAAACAGCAAGGCAGCTCCCCCCAGCACTTCTCACCGTCTGGACAGATGTCGGAAGACGCCTGCTAAAACACAAGATTTAAATAAGATCCATAGTCTAACACCCAAAATGTCCACATTTCCATCAAAAATCACTCATCATACTAAGGAGCAGACAGAACTTAGGGTGGATGTGAAGATAATCAACAGACACCAACACTGAGACAATGCAGTCGTGAGAGGTATCTGCCAAGAATTTTAATGCAGCCATCATAAAAAATTATCAACTAACAACAAGCTTGAAACAAATGAAAACATAAAAGCTTCAGCAAAGAAATATACAATCTCATCAAAGAGAGAGAAGATAAAAGATGAATCAAATGGAAATTTTAGATCTAAAAAAATGCAATAACTAAAACAAAAAATTCAGTGAATGGGCACTACAGAAGAATGGAGAGAACAAAGGGAAAAAGTCAATAAACTTAACGATCAAACAATAGAAACTACCTAATCTGAACAGCAAAGAAAAAAAGGACTGAATAACAACAGAATCTCATAAACATGTGTGACTATAACACAGGATGTAACAAGAGTGTCATCATAATCCCAGAAGGAAAGAAGAATAATCATAGGGATAAAAAAAAGTATTCAAAATATAATGGCTAAAATTTAGCAAATGTGGCAAAAAAACACCCCATAAATCTACAGGTTCAAGAAGCTGACTGAATCCCAAACATGATAAACTCAAAGAAATTCACACCAAGATTTGACAGAATTTAATACTCATTTATGATAAAACTGTCAGAAAATTCAGAGTACAAAGGAAGTTTCTCAACTTGAGGAAGTATATCTACAAAAAATCTATAGCTAACATTGTACTTAGTGGTAAAAGACTAAATGCTTTCCCAGTGAAATTGTGAAGGAGGCAAGGGTTTCACTTGTACCACTGCTACTCAATACGGAAAATTTCAGCCAGTACAATAGCCAAGAAAAGAAAATGCATACATATTAGGAAAGAAGAAATAAGACTGTCCCCAGTTACAGATGATGTGATAGTCAACACAGAAAATCTGAAAAACTACAAAAAATATCATAGAATAAGTGAGTTCAACAAGATAAAGGTTCACAGACACAAGATAAATATTAAAAAACAATTTTACTTTTATATACTACAATGAACATATGGAAACCAAAATTTTAAGCGCAACATCATTTACAAAATCTCAACAAAATTAAATACTTAGGTATAAATCTAACAAGACATACACAGGACTTTATGCCAAAACCTACTGAATGATGATGAAAGAAATCAAAGACCTAAACAAATGGAGAAACATACTATATTTATGGATTGAAATAATCAATACAGTAAAAATATAAGTTCTCTGACAAACTGATATACAGGTTCATCAAAATTCCAGTAAGATTTTTTTTAGATACAGACAATATAGACATATGTCAACATAGATAAGATTGTTCTAAAATTTACATGAAAATCTATATGGAATAGCTAAAACAATTCTGAAAAAGAAAAACAAAGTAGGAGGAACCACCCACCTGATTTCAAGCCTTGCTGCTCAGCTGCAGTAATGAAGACTGTGGAGTGTTGATCAAGGGGTTACGCACACAGATCCATGGAACAAATGCAGAACCCAGAAACAGATCTGCGATAATATGTTCCTCTGTTTTTTGACAAAGGTGCAAAAGAAACTCCCTGGAGAAAGAATAGTCTTTTCAACAAACGGTGCTAAACCAATTGAACAGACAAAACAATAAACCTCAGCCTAGGCTTCACACCTTTATACTCAAACCATCTCAAAATGCATCATATATTTATTTATTTATTATTATTTTTTTTTTATTTCATGTTATTATGAGGGTACAAACATTTTGGTTACATTTTATGTCTTTGCCTCTCCCTAGCGAAGGTTAGAGGCATGCTCTTCCCTCCACAATGCTCAGTGTCCTTTAGTTGTGAGTTTACCCTCCCCCAATCCCCTAATCCCCGGAGAACACTACCACCATGTGAGCACCATGGTGTTAATCAGTCAGTACCAATTTGATGGCAAGTGCATGTGGAGCCTATTCTTCTGATCTTGTGTTACCTCATTTAGGATAATGGGCTCAAGCTCAATTCAGGAAAATACAAGAGGTGCTAGATCACTGTCATTTATTATAATTGAGTAATATTCCATTGTATACATATACCAAATTTTAATTACCCACTCATGAATTCATGGGCACTTGGGTTGTTTTCACACCTTTGCAATAGTGAATTGTGCTGCTGTAAACATTTGGGTGCAGGTGTCTTTTTTATAGAATGTCTTTTGCTCTTTTGGGTAGATGCCTGATAGTGCTATTGCTGTATGGAATGGTATTTCTATTTTTAGCTCTTTGAGGTATCTCCAAATTCTTTTCCACAGAGGTTGCACTAATTTGCAGTCCCACCAGCAGTGTAAGAGTGTTCCCGTCTCTCCACATCCTCGCAAGCATTTGTTGTTTCGGGATTTTTTGATAGAGGCCAATCTCACTCGGTTAAGTGATATCTCATTGTGGTTTTGATTTGCATTTCTCTAATGATTAGAGATGTTTAGTATTTTTTATATGTTTGCTGGCTATTACTCTGTCTTCTTTTGAAAAGTTTCCGTTCATTTCCATTGGCCATTTCTTGATGGGATTGTTTGATTTTTATCTTGTTGATTCTTTTTAGTGCTATTTAGATTTTGTTATCAGCCCTTTATCAGATGTGCAGAGAGCAAATGTCAAAATGGATCGTATATCTAAATGTAAAACATAAACCATAAAACTTTTAGAAAATGACATAAGAAAAAATCTTTGAGACATAGAGCTGGCTGAAATGTTCTCAGACATGACACAAAAAGGATAGTTCATAAAAGAAAAAAATGATAAATTGGACTTCATCAAAATCTTATATTTTTGTTCTGCCAATGACCCTGTTAAAAGAATGAACAGGGAAGCTACAGACTGGGAGAAACTGTTTACAAACCACATATCTTACAAACGACTCATATCTAGAATATAAGTATCAAAATTTAATGTTAAAAATACACAAACATTTCAGTTATTAATAGAAAATGGGCAAAAGACATGAAAAGACATTTCACTAAAGTTAATACATGGATGATAAATAGGCACATGAAAAGATGTCCAACATCACTGGCCCCTATAGAAATGCAAATTAAAATCACAATGAGATAACACTACCCATGTATTAAAACAGAAAAAATAAATACATCTATACATGGCCCAGTGACTTTTGACAAGGTGTCATGACTACACAGTGGGGAAAGGACAGTCTCTTCAACAAATGACGTTGGAAAACCTGGATGTCCACTGGCAAAAGAATAAAATTGGACCCTGTCTTACACTATACACAAAAATCAACTTGAAATTCATTAAAGACTTAAATATAACACATGAAACTCCTAGAGGAAAATCTTCATGGCATTGATCTTGGCAATGATTTCTTGGATATGGCACCAAAAGCTCAGGAACCCAAAGCAAAAATGGACCAGTGTGATTACATCAAACTAAAAATCTTCTACCTAGCAAAGGGAACAACAGAGTGAAGAGGCAACCTATGCAATGTGATAAAATATTTGCAAGTCATATATATAATAAGGGGGATTAATATCCAGAAAATGTAAGGAACTTCTACAACTCAATAGCAAAAACAAAAAAAACAAAAACAAAAACCACCACCACCAACAAAAACATCTGATTTAAAAATGGGCAAAAGGCTTGAATAGACATTTAGACTTTTCTCCAAAGAAGATACACAAACAGCTAATAGGTATATGAAAAGATGTTCAACATTATTAATCATCATGGAAATGCAAAACAAAACCACAATGAGCTATCACTGTTAGAACAGTTACTATTAAAAAGGTAAATGATAGCAAGCTTTGTCAAAGATGTAGAGAAATTAGAATCTTTGTGCACTGTTGGTAGAAAAATAAAATGGTGCAGCTACTATGGAAAACAGTATGTTGGTTCCTCAAAAAATTAAAAATGGAACCATCATGTGATCCAGGAGTCCCACATCTGGGTGTTCATCCAAAAGAATTGAAATCAGGATCTCAAAGAGGTATTTTTATGTACTCATCGCAGCATTATTTAAAAGAGCCAAGATGTGGAAACAACCTAAATGTTCATAGATGAATGGATAAAGAAAATGTGGTACATACATACAATGACGTTATTCCGGCGTAAAGAGAAGGAATTCCTGCCATATGTGATAACATGGATGACTCTTGAGGGAATTATGCTAAGCAAAGTGAGCTGATCACAGGACAAACGCTGCATGATCCCACTTACACGATGTGTCTAAAATAGTCAAATTCTTAGAAACAGAGAGTAGAATGGTGTTTGCCAGGAGCTGGGGAGAGGGGAAAACGGGGAGTTACTGTTTAAAGGGTACAGAGTTTCAGTTATGCAAAATGAATGAGTTTTAGAGATCTGCTGATAACATTGTGCCTATAGTTAACAATACATTTAAAATTGAAGAGGGTAGATCTCATGTTAAATATTGTTATTACAGTAAAGTAAAAAGAAACAATCATAATGTGAACTGCCGGCAAGGATGTGGAGTAACTGGGTCACTCATCCTTCACTGATGAGATGTAAAATCTTAATCACTTGGGAAACTAATTTGGCAGTTTCTTTAAAAATCAAACAACCACTTGCCTTTTGCGTCAATTCTGCACTCCTGGGCATTCGTCCCGGAGAAATGAAAATGCACGTGCAGGCGAAAACCTGTACACACTCACAGCGGCTCTATTGTGACAGCCAAAACTTATCCCAAATGCCCTCCGATGGAAGAGTGTGGTTAAACAAACGCTGATACCATGGAATATTATTCAACCATAAAAAGGAATTATTGATACATGCAACCTACATGGATCACAAGGCCATTATGAGTGAAAAAAGCCCCTCTCAAAAGGTCACCTACGGTAAGGTTCCATTTATCTAGCGCTCACACATTGACAAAATCATAGGAACGTAAGTCAGACTAGGGGTTGCTCAGGGTTTGGGAGGGGATGGAGGGAGAGGTGGGCAGCAGGAGGGGCCTTTGAGGTGAGGGAACAGTTCTGTATCTTGCTGGCAGTGATGATGACACAACTACACATGTGACAAAATGACACAGAACCACACACACACTGCACCAATGCCAAAGACCTGGTTTTGATACGATAGTGGATCTATCACGCAAGATATACCATGGAGGAGCTGGGGAGGGGCACGCAGGACCTGTCTGTACAACCTTTGCAACCTCCTGTGAACCTATAGTAATTGTCGTCCTTAAGTCTGTGAAAAAGCTTTGGGTTTTGTCTGAAAGATGCTATGAAGAATAGTAGAAGGATCAGACTATTGAATTATGAGCTCTAGGTGCACCCTATTTGAATAAGTTGGAACATACTAAAAAGTAATAGTCTGTACATAAGAAAAATGAAAAGTAAAACTAAGGAGGAGCTAGTCGTGCAGACAGAGGAGAAGCTGCTGGCCTCCTGCGTTGTCTCAGAGCCGCCGCACAAGAGCACCCCCAGCGACGCACAGCTCACAGACCGTCATATGAGGGCAGAGTCCCTGCCCTGGGGCCCAGATCTGACCAAACCTCCGCGTGTCTGTGCAGACATCAGGGGACAGCCAGCCTCAGCCGCCCGCTCCACAGGCGGAGGCCACCGAGCGGCAGGGTCCACGGTGCCTGCCTCCACCTTCTGCCTTCCTGGACTCCGCGCAGCAGCATCAGAGAGGGCCCTTGGACACCTGCTGTGCAGAGGGGACATCCTGTCCCTGGGACACCCAGCTGAAAGTGGCCGGCACTTAGGGCTGGGCTGAGAAGCAGTGTGTGACGTCTCAGAGCTCGGCTTGCAAAACGCATTCCCTCTGCCTGGCGCCTCCATGCCACATGGGAGGGTGAGCAGCCCGAGGCTTGGTACCCGCTCAGCGCCAGGGGCCTGCGCACACTCCCTGGCATAGTCAGGCCCCGCTGAGCGTGTCAAGGGAGGACTCCCCAGAGGCCGGGCAGCCCATCCTCAGCACATGAAGCTGATAGCACGGATTAAGGCCAGATGGGGGGGGGCTTCCAGCAAAAGGGGAGACGCGTGGGAGGAGAGGGTGGGGGTGGAAATACCCTTACCAAACAAGCAAAACAGTGTCCTGTGGAGTGAATGTCCACAACATTCCTTTTTTTTTTTTTTAATTTAGGTAAAGTATACATAGCATTTACTATTTTAAGCATTATAAGTGTACAGTTCAATGGCATTAAGAGCATTCACATTGTTGGGCAACCATCACCACCATCCACTCCAGAAACTGACATCATCCCAAACTGAAACTCTACACTTCTTAAACACTAATCCTCATTCTTCCCTCCCCCAGCCCCTGGCAACCACGATTCTACTTTCTGTCTCTATACTTTCGGCTATTTTTGCTACTTCATATAAGCGGAATCATACAGTGTTTGTCCCTTTGTATCTGGATTATTTCACTTAGTGTAGTGTCTTCAAACTTCATCATGTTGTAGCACGTATCAGAATTTCCTTTCTTCTCATTCCTTTCTAAGGCTGACTAATACTCCATTGTATACACATACCTCATTATGCTTATCCGTTCTCCTGTTGACAGACATGCGGGTTGCTTCCACCTCTTGGCTATTGTGAATAGAGCTGCTATGAACATGGGTGTACAGATATCTGTTCAAGTCACCACTTCAATATCCAGGACCTTCTTAATAGTCCTATTGCAAATGAAGGCCAAGTTATGGCCTGGCTAGTCCCGATTTCCCAACCTGAGGATACTTCCTAGGGGCCATGGGGCTCACTTCCTTAATCTTTCTAGTCTCATGGTCCAACCTCTGAAAGGGAAGTCAGGTGATAGCAGGCTTAATCAGGAGGGACAGGAGGGAGAAGAGGAAGCCTGTGTTTTGGTTTGCTGAGACCCCTCAGCTTTCAAACTGGTGGAGGCTCATCCAACCCCTGGCTGGAGCAGCAGGGAGGAACGCTTCCCATGAGGCAGTGGGCGTGTGCGTGGGGCTGCCAAGTGGGTCTGCCCAGTGAGAGCAGAGAGAAAATATCAAAGCACTGGGTGCAAAGTTCAGAAGATTGTGGGAGGCCACCTGAGACCAAAGCCAAGGGGCCAGCACCTGCAGGTCACAGTCCAGTCTGTGAACAGCATCTCTACGGACACTGAATTTCACAGCGGGGTTCAGGGGTCAGGCAATCAGTTGTTAGAGAGCCCAGGTGGGGACAACAACAGGGGTTTCTGGAAGAGGGGAGAAGGGGCTCAGCTGCTAAGGCAGGGTACAGGCAGAAATTCATGCCTACCATGGCAGGGAGTGGGTTCTGGGAAAGCTGAAGTATTAGCAGGTTGCCTGTATCCGCCAGCTTGCCCCCAACAATACCAGCATAATGACTTTCAAAAGTGCCACATTCTTGGTTTATAAGATGAATTTTATGGTCACCCTAGGTATTAATTAGGGAGGTTACCCTGCAGGGACCATCGTGAGGAATTAGGACAAAGGTACAGGCAAGGTTGGTGTCACCCAGAAGGACAAGAAGCCGAAGGGGGGGGTCTATCTCACGGTGGCCCCTGGCCAGGCCCCTGGGTCCTTCTTCCCTAAGGTCAAAGTCAGCCCCAGAGCCTGGGCACATCTGACCCTCACAGTAGTGATCGTGGTGGGGTTGAGGAGAAGTGGGTATTGATGGCTGGGGGGACTGCTTTCCTGCAAAGTGCTTTGTTTCTGTTCGATGAAAATTGCTGGAAGTTTTTACCTGGTTATTAAAAGCACAAGAAAGTGGACTCGTTGGTTTTTCTGTATCTTGCTTAGCATGTAGCAAGGAATGCAGCCCCTGTACTCTGGTTGAGACCTTCCCCTCAGAATGACACAAAGCCTTGGACTTGTTTGTTTGTTTGCTTTTGCAAGAATGGAGAGGTGCAGATGAGAACACCCAGGTTTGTCCTCCTCTTTCTGTGCCGCCTGTGTTTTCCTTCAGGCCGTCCAGGCCTGTGTGCACAGCACGCAGCGGGGTTCCTCAGGGACCTGGCAGGGACAAGGCCAGCAATCCCGGGTCGCCTACTGCTTGGGTATAGGCCTCATTCCGAGTACTCCTTTCCTTCTCTGACTGCAAAAATCCTTACCAAAGTATTAGCAAATAGAATTCAGCAATCTGCAGAAAGGATATATATTAGGACTAAGGGGAGTTTATTCCAGGGGTGCAAGGCTAGCTCAATACTGAAAAATCAATTCATATAACCCACCACAGTAGTGGAAGAACAAAAACCATATGAGCATATCAGTGGATGCAAAAATAAAAAAGCCTTTGGCAGAATACAACACCCATTTGTGATTAAAAAAAAAAAAATTCACAGAAAATGAGGCATCGGGGGAACTTCCTCAATTTGCTGAAGTGAATCAACAAGAAAATCTACAGCGACACACGCCATGGCAGCCTCCTCCTCCTCCTGGTGCTGGGGATGGGGCAAGGACTGCTGCCCGGCACCGCTGGGAAGCTCTGGCCAGCGCAACTGGGCGAGAGAAAGAAAGAAAAGACGTCTGTCCTTCCACCTCAGGAATTGGTGTTTTCCTAACACAGCGACTGCACGGGCCCAGCACCCAGGGCCTCTGTCTGGGGACCATCACGGTAGCAAAGGGCCTGGAGGGCAGAGCCTGAAGCCAGACCACCTGGGCAGGTCCCAGCTCTGCCACGTGGCCACTGTGTGATGGTGGGCCGTCACTTGCCTGGTCGTGCCTCAGTGGTTCCGGCTGAGCAGTGTGGAGCAACAGCACTTGCACCGTCTGGTCCTCGTGAGGCTGTAAGGAATTAATGTCCTCAAAGCACCTAAAACACGGCCCCTCCGCATCAGCTGCTGTTACAGATCCTAACTGTTACCCTGGTCTTCTTTTATGGTAAGAAAAAAAATAAAAAGTCAGCAGTCCCACGTTAAGCTAGGGCAAGTGGCACGTTGCTTCTCTCACGCCAGGTTGTGACTTTTCATAGAGATCTTGCATCTTGACTCTATAATAAGTGTGGAGAACAATCTTTGCATAGATCTGGCAACTTCCGGAAGGGTAAAACCGAATGCAATCTTCTCTTCCTCACCCCATCTCTGCAGCCTGGATCACATCTAGGGAGACGGTCCCAGTCCGCAGTCCCACCCTCGTATGGTCCACCGAAGATATGTCCCCGCTGGCCTCAAATCCTTTATTTTCCCCCCACCCCTTGCTGTCCCCCAGGCCTCTCCTCTGCCCTTCCATGCGCCTGTCATCCCGACTTTTCCACAGTGAAAGCCCCTTGTCACCGAGGAGGATACCTGCGATGCTCCAGGCGATTACTCTGCTCAGCGGAGCTTTTGGAACCGCTGCGGAAGGGCCACAGCTCACGTTTCTCCCGCACGCCATTTAAGTGGAACCCATGCAGATCCGTGTTGGGCCAAGCAGTGAAGAAAACCACCTTTTATTATTTTATTTAAGGAAGAAACTAAAAATTGAGCTCACATAGATTCGGGGGAAAGAATCCCTTTCTACCCTTAAACCTTTCTCCATGATTATTGCCTGCCATAAACTTTTTTTAAAGGCAACTGATGCAGTAAAACCACCACAACAAAGCTGGAGCAAATATGCAAGCCTGGTCAGAGGCCAGATTTACGGTCAGAAATATGGAGTGTGTCTCAGCGGGGGCCGGTCATGGAATACTATGAGCTAATATCAGGAGTGTGAAAACAGGCATTGTTGTTTAGTTAACTGAAGTCGCACAATTAAGCGATTCTCAAAAATCAATTAGCCGTATGTTGTAACCAAGATGACATGTTTTTATAACTTCTCACTGGATGTTTTATAGCCAGAGGATGCTCATGTGGGCACTAGAGGAAGAAAATAAAACACCAGCCACAGAGTAAAAGTGCAAAAATCCAGCCATGATTAATTAAGAGTCCAATCTGGAAACGATGGAGTTGCTGTGCAGCCAGCGTGGTGTTGGAATGATCCCTTCTCCTCCCCCCATCCGGTTGCAAAAAGCCAGAGGTCATTTTTTTTTTTTTCGTTCTCTTTGTTTTTCTGTTCTTTTTAATTTAGCACAGATACAGCTGTGAAAACTGGATGTTCATTTGAATTCCATACTTGTGCTTATAACTGATGGTTCCAAAGAAACGTCATTTTAAAAGTTTTCCATGGAAAATGAAAAATGTATTTCTCAGGGGGAAACCCTGGTGGCATGTTGTTGCTAATGATAGATTTTGTCTTCCCGACATCCACTAAGCCAGCAAGAAGCGAGGGAGAGCTGAGCCCCTCCTCTGCACTGGGCTGGAGCCAGGAGGGCAGTGGAGACGTAGGCGGGCAGTGGGGACGTGGGAGGGGAGTGGAGACTCGGGAGGGCAGCGGGGACGCGGGCGGGCAGCGGAGACTGAGACCGCGGTGCAGGCCACGCAGGAGACTTCTTGTAAATAGGCCCAGATTCTTCCCCTGTCTCACCCGCCCCTTGGGTCCTGGCTGGCTCAGTGTTGCGGTGAGAGTACAGGCCTGAGTGACATGTGCGGGTCTGAGCTGGGCCCTCGCGCACCAGTGACGGTCCTGCCCAGGTACCTGGAGCCCTGCAGCCGCCGCATGAACAGGGTAGGTCACTGCTGGGTCACGGGAAGGTCTCCTGCAGAGACTCCCCACGCAGTCTCCCCCGTTCCTCAGCCAAAATGAAGCCAACCTCCAGACCACCCCCAGACCAGCAGGCGCCCCCAGCCCCCATGCCCCCAGGCCGTGTGAGTGGAGCTGCCCAGCCGGCCCAGGAGCAATAATGAGTGGTTGTTTAGGCCACAGTTATGGGGCAGGTGCTTAGGCAGCGAAAGCTAACAGCATCTGTCACTAGCTGTCTGGCTTTCCGTCTTCCAGCCTCGAGTCCTCATCTCAGATCGAGGATGACTCTTCAAAGTGTGCTTCTCTAAGTGGGGTCCTTGGACCAGCAGCACACCTTCTCAGATCCCCCGCATACCTGCTGAGTCAGGAACCAGCACAGAGCCCAGGTGATTCAGGTGTGCTCACTCAAGTTTGAGAACCCCTGCTGTAACACGTGACTGTGAGGATGAACCGATAGCTCTATATAAAGCATCCAGATGGGGTAGACAATAAATAATCATTCTCTCTATGCTTCCCCTTTGCTGAGTAGACTTCAATAGAATTGCATGGCTGCATTTAGGTACACAGAGAAGCAGTGTAAATTAATACACGAATGTATACGTAGCAGAGGTATGAAAGTTTAACACACACACCTTGGCACTTATCCAGATGGAAATCATTCAGCTTCCTGAGTCACATAAAATATATAGCAGATGAAGAATCATCAGTTGCTTTTTGCCTTCTGGGGACACACGTGTCACCTATCTCATCAACCCATCGATGTGTATTCTAAAGGTCTTCTCCGAGCTGAAGCCAGAGAGTCCTTCCATGGCCTAGCTAGGGCCTGGGGGGGCTCTGCCGTCAGGACATCCTAGCCTCACCCAGCCCGAGGGGTGAACTGCTCCGCCTGAGTCTGGAGAGATGGGCCTGACTCGCCAAGCACTGAAGCCCCTAATTACCCTGCCACCCCTCAAATCTAGGATTTCTCATGCTGGTGCCATGCTGGAGCGTGGGAACTCTGCAAGCACAGATACTGAATTCACAGGCCGACACACACATGCTGCTGCATCTGAGTTTCGGTTCTTCTGTAGGAGCTGGAAAATGAGCAGAAAAGCCTGACACCAGAGATCTCAGCACAGAGCCACAGAGGCCCACGGACAGGGAAGAGGAGAAAGGGAGAGAGAGAGAGTGACCAGGAGCAGAGGGGGGCCCAGAGAGAGCCCCTGACCCAATCTCTGGCTCCATGCATTTCCATTAATGATGGGACCATGGAGGAAGCCAATTGCCCTGTCCATTTCAGCCTTTTGAAGCAGCCAGAGTCCCCCAGGAAGAGGCCCAAATGTTAAGGCCCCAGGGCCAATGGGTGAGCCAAGAGCATTTGGTCTTTACAAGGAATCATTGCCTCTAGTGACAGGGCCAGTGGAACGTCTAACCATGGATGGGCAGCTAGACTGGACTTTAGCTGAGCTGTCAGAGGCCAGTGATGATGTTACTCGGCAACTAAGTGGCAGCTGGGCGCAGCTGGGCTCAGGGTCCCTTGCTGCAGTGAGGCAGGCTGGGCCTTCGGAGTCCCTCCCTGGACATGGCCCGTGTGCTGAGAGAAGATTCGCCTTGGCTTCTGGTGGTAGCAGGTCCTGGGGCTGGTGAGAAGGGACCTGAACTCCCCAGCTGCAAAGCAGTGTGGCGCTGCAGGGTCGGTCGCCCCTGGGGCTTCTCTGGCCAGGGAGCCGCAGGGAACCCTCCTCTGCCCACCTGGCCCACACAGTCTCTAACTCTGTGTTCCGCCCCAGGCCCTTTCGCCTGAGGACCGGAGGACAGGAGGGACGAAACACTGGCTTGCACCATTCGGGCTGCTTCTCACCCAGCATGGTGCTGGGCCCTGATGTCCCTCACCTCACTTGTGCTTCAGGAACCCCGAAGTCACATTTTATGATCCCATTTTACAATGGAAGAAACTGGGGTCAAGAGCTGCCTCCCAGACCTCAGTACGGAACCTCTCCAGCCCCCAGGGGCTCCCAGCTCTGCTCCTGTCAGGGCCCCAGGGTGACCACTGTTCCGTCTCCATGGATGAGATTGCTCCTTTCTTGATGTCACGTACATGGAACCAGGCGGGAACTGCTCCTGCGTGCCACGTGTGTTGTATGTGTCTGTGGGGGTCAACCGGCTGGTGCACACAGAGTAATTTCTTGTATTTTATTGCCGTGTGTACGTTATTGTATAGACGCCCCATAATCTGTTTATTCGTCTTCCTGCTGTTGGACATTGGGTTCTTCCCAGGTTTCAACTACTTTGAATAAGGTTGGCAGGAACATGTTTGCCGCGCCCTGCGGGGCACACGCTCCCCGCTGCTGGGACTGCGCCCACGAGTGAAGCTCAGGCTGTGCGGCGTGCGCACGTTCAACTTCAGAGATAACCTCGGCCTCTGAGGTGCTTGTCCCAGTTCGCCCTCCCAGTGGTTGGGTTTTGGGGTCGGTATTCATTCTCTCTGGGACTTGCTGTCACCAGGCCTTCTAATCTCAGCTGCTCTGAGGGGTGTAGTGGTGTCTCCTTGTATTTTTAATTTGCGTTCCCCAATGAGTTATGAAGAGCCAGATTTTGAACCCAGGCCTGTTTCATCCCAAACCTGGCACTTCCCACTGCACCACGTGGTAAGATTCCAGCAAAGGTCCGGCCACCTCCCGGACATGGTAAGATTCCAGCAAAGGTCCTTGGGACTGGAGGGGGCACGGGGCTGTGGGCTGGAGGGAGGGGCAGGTGACCGGCAGAGGGGCAGCGAGGCCTGGTTCTCAGAAGGCTTCTCTGTGACTCTCCCATGGTTAACAGCTGATCTCGGCCAGTGAGAGCCCAAGGAGCCCGAGCGGCTGCGCAGAGGCGAGGCTGGAGCCAACGCCCTGAGCGCAGGTGAGACTGGGGGAAAGAGACAGACCCTGGGAGTAGGACGGGTATCAGGCTAAGGAACCAGAGAAGCAGGGAGAAGTGACCCAAAGAGAGTTTGTGTTGGCTTTGGTGAAGTCAGACGCTTCTGAAATGCATTCACCATTTGTCATTAGGACGTCCCTGCTTTCTGCAGGGGAAAGACCTTGCTTCCTCCTCAGTAAAGTGGAAACAATAGGTATATGTATACCATGGAGTTCTACTCAGCCACAGAAAACATTGGTGATCTAGGACCTCTTGTTCTGTCCTGCATACAGCTGGAGCCTGTTCTACTAAGTGAGGTATCACAAGAATGGAAAAACCAGCACCACATGTACTCACCAGCAAATTGGTTTTAACTGATCAACACCTAAGTGGACATATAGTAATAACATTCATCAGGTGTCGGGCAGGTGGGACGGGGGAGGAGGGGATTGGTATATTCACACCTAATGGGTGCAATGAGCACCGTCTGAAAGATGGACATGCTTGAAGCCCTGAATCAAGTGGGGTAAGGGCAATATACGTAACCTAAACATTTGTACCGCTGTAATATGCTGAAATAAAAAAACTAAAAATAAATAAATAAGAATGGCCCTTAGGTCACCCTGAATGTGAGCTTCGAGCCCCTTGAGTGCAGGGGCAGAGGTGGGCAGGTGCAGGCCAAGATCCAGAACCAGAGGCACATCTGCATTGGGCAGGGCTCTGTCTGGGCAGCCACCTCCAGGACGACCTGGGAAGCCTCCCAGCAGGCTCCCAACAGGATCAAACCCCCTTTCAGGAACATTCTGTGGTGGATTTGTCCCATAGAGCCAGCCTAGATGGGCACTCTTTGGAGTTTTTGGTCTTTGAAAAATGGAAGTTAGACTTATGGAAAGCTTGACTGCTTTGTTGCTTTGTTCAGTTTCCTGAGCTTTTATCACAAATGCCACCAGATTCCCATTAGTGTGTCCAGGACAGTAAAGGTGGGGTGGATTTGAGAATGAGATTTTAGGAAGAAAACTACACTTGGCACGTACTTATGATAAACCTAGTGAGAACATATTTCTTTGAAAAGGAGAGAGAGAATGAATTAGTAATGAATTAAAAAATGCATGAGAAACTCCAGATTTAACCTCAGTTTAGGAGTGTGGTCTAAGACACATATTTATCAACTAAGATGGGCTTTAACATTAAGGAAGCAAAAGTTACCTATGGGTTGAAGATTTAGGGCTGGGCTAGGATGGCAGATTTTTAAATTCCTGCACCTACAAGAGAAAACACTTTTGCTAAACTCCCTAACAATAGGAGCTATCAAATTGTCAGACCCCTTCTAACTCTGATTTACAACCAGACCCTACAGCTGTGATTGGACAGAGCCTTACAGACATTCTTCCCTGTTAAGCAACTGCAGACCTCAAGCCAGGCCCAGCCAGCGTGCAGAGGCTGTGCACAGGCTGTCTCTGTGTCCTGCAGTTCACCTTTTGACGTAAAGAGCCAAATTCCACCTCACTGTAATGCTAAAACCCCACCCCAAAGTGAACACGGATGTATGTTACATATGTGTTTACTCACTGGACATGCACTGGATTCCCCTCATGAATATATACAACTTCCTCCCTGAACCTGCTGAATACGTGTGACTCTGTCGTGTACTGCAGATCCTGTGAGGCACGACACCCAGCCCGCCCCTCCCCTCTTGGAAGAGAGAGCACCTCAGGCACATGTCCTCCTCTGTCTCTTCCTGCTTTGTAACTGGTATCACCAGTAAAGCTCTTCTTTCTACTATCTAGCCATCCTGGTGGTCTTTTGGACGGTAGGCTTCCTCCAGGGGATCCAAGGTCTCAAGCAGGCACTGCCAGCCATTAGCTGTGTGCTCTCAGTGCCATCCCGACTCGGCACTGGCCTTGGGTCTCACATCTTGACAAACAATGAGGTGTGTACAGCGGTCACACATCAATCCTATTTCAATTCCCTTGCTTTAGTACACTCCCTGGCTCCCTATTGCCTGCAGGAAAAAAAATCCAAGGCCTTTATTAGGGCATATAAATCCGCCATGTTCCGGGACCCTTCCACCTGTCCACCCCTGCCCACTGCTCCATCCTCTCAGCTGCCTCCCCCCCCTCCAGCCCTGCCCCTCCGGGCACTGGAGGTGTTCTCCTTTCACGGACTTCAATGCAATTGCATCTTCTAAGAACAACTCTCCCTCCTTTCCAACCTAGTGAACTCCTCCAGCAAGTCCCAGTGCTCATGGGAAGTCCAACCACACAGTGGCCCTCTGGGCGCTCTCCCACCCTCTGCTGGAACTGCTGTTGCAAGGCTCTCCCACTCAACCCCACACTCCCCAGGGCGGCAGCGAGCACAACTCCTCTTCAAAGCCTTTATCCTTCTGCTGTCCAGTGTCTGGCCATAGAAAGTGTTTTTTAGGTTGAAGATGGTAAGTATTTTCCTTTTGAAATAATAAGAAGAAAAAGAAGAAAAAAAGGAGAAATTAATCCTACACTCTCTCTCCTTGCTTTTCTGGGGCTGAAGGAGGGCTGCTGGGCCCGTACACTTGTGGACACGGCCTTAAGCACAGCCCCAATTTATACCCGGGTGGGCCTCCAGGTGGGCCTCCACGGGGCTTTACCTGGATGCCGCTCATTGCGGGTAGAGAGCGAGGCTCCGAGATTTCCTCTCTGCAGCAGCGCCGCTACCCTGCGATCCCTCAGCCCCCACGCGTGAGCGCCCACGTGCACACGGGCACAGAGTCATTAATCACCCCTCCACCTGAGCGAAGGAATTCTCCAGACAAGGAAAAACTGTGCTATAAAAAGCCTTCGAATTATAGAGTCCCTCTGCACCAATACTTCTAAATCAGGCAATTTATTTCAAACAACCAAAATCTCATTCTCAGGCCATTAACTAAAATAGGAAAATATCATCTTAAATTCTAAAAATAACAAGGGACACATTGTTATAGGTTTCCAGCTCTGGACAAGTGGATGGGCGCTTAGCAGGGTGGAAACCTCAAGAACTTGGAATATGGCTTTTCCTTTCCCAAGCCCTCCAACTTGGAGGCCACAATTTCGAGTACAACTCTAGTGTTCTTAACCATAATATCTGTCCTTAATCTTTTGGATTTCACAGCCGAAATACCACCCAGTAACCAGAGGTTCAGGAGTAAAGCCCAGAAACAAAATCCTTTTCTATTCAAATTACGTAACTTAACAGATAGGTATTTGGAAGGGGCCTGCTTATGGCTCATTGCTATGTGTTGCTGTCGCTTTGCTTTGATTTTGTGGAACTCTTGAGAGTCAGGAACAGAATACACTGGGTGCTGTTAGGACCCTCGTGCAGCCCCCTCTTCCTGAGACTGTCTCCTCGAGACCATTGATGGCCTCTAGTGCCCAACCAGAGGCCTCCTCTCCTCTCGGTGAGCCCCAGAGTCTGTCTTGGCTCGTGAGCTTTCTGCTGGGTCAGGGCAGCAAGGACATGAGATCTGGACATCAGAGTCCAGGGGCCACCAAGTCAGGAGAGAAAGGTGGGCCCGGCTCTGAACGCTGGGCATCAGCACCCTGCAGCCCTGCCCCTGGACACATCTGAGTAGGGGAGCCCGGGGGGCCTGGATGGCTGGACCGTCCTCAGGTATGGGGGCATGACCCGCCTACTGCGCACCCGCTGGGGGTCTGCACCCCTGAGCCCACTGTGGACACCCAGAGCGAGTGCTCCGGCTGCTGCAGCCCCAGGGCCTTTGACTGCCCGGGGCTCTCGAGGGCTCCCCAGGGCCCAGCCCCTCCTCACGGCCCTCCCTGCTGGATCCTCCGGCTCAGAAATGACCTTCGCCTTTGTTCCCCGTCCACCTGCCCAACCAACGCCCTTCATCCCAGCAGGCGCTGGAGCTCCATCTTTGGGAAATAGTGGATCGAATGTCCGTGGCCTGAGGAAGAAGAGGGTGATGTGGAATCCTGACCCCCCGTCTTCTCCACAGGCCGGCGGTCACGGAGGGTGTGCAGGCGGCTGCGTTTCGAGGGGATGCGCGTCATGGTTTCCTCTTCTTGTCGGTGGGGACAGCCTTCTCTGGAGAGGGAACGATTGAAGGCAAAACATATTTTATGGCTCTCTCCCCCTCACGCCCTACCCCCAGATTTCCGAAGAAGAAGTGCACCTTTTACACAATCACAAGTGTCCTGGGGCCAGGGCAGGTCCAGCCTGTCTTCACCCGCAGCCAGCTACTCTCAGAGAATTCGGTGGCGCAGTGCTGGGGCTGGGCTGGGGGCTCCCACGGCTTCCCCTGCACAGGAGAGGGTGGTGGAGGGGTGGTGGGAGACCCGGGGCCACTGTGCTTCCCTTCCCGGACTCTGCCCAGCCCACCTCCCTGGGTGGTCGAGCCCAGAGTCCCTGTGGAATACGCCTTGGCCAGAGTTTTTTCTGATTCACGCCCCATCACAGCACCCCTGCTTAAAGTGCTTGTTTTAATGACGGCTCGTTATTTTCATGGTAGAACCCAAACGCATTCTCCTTTCAACAAGACTCTGGCGGTCCGGCTGCAGAGGACCTCTCTGCTCGCCGGCACGCCGCCCCTGGGCACGCCACCCTGCCCCGCCCTGCCGTGCTCTCTGCAATGCGGCAGGCTGGCTCCCACCCTCCCTTGCTCAGGGTGAGGACAGAGCCACGCCCAGGGAGAGGGGCCCTGTGCCCATGGGTTCGGGCTGAGAGATGAGCTGTGAGCAAGGATGGCTCCTTCTGAGCCTCCCGCCGCAGCTTGCAGGCAGCCACCTGCCCGTGTCATGGCGCTGTCCGCCCTCGGCATGTGCCTGCGTTTCAACCTCCTTCTCCTGAGGGCGCCAGTTGTGCTGGATCAGGGCCCACCTCAGTGGCTTTACCTTAACCCAATCACCTTGTTAAAGACCCTGTCTCCACATATGGTCGCACCCTCAGGTGCTGGGGGTTGGAGCTTCTGCATAGGAATTGTTGGGGGCACAGTTAAACCCACAGCTCCCTAACAAAACTTTATGGAGCCCATAAATCTTCTGTTTTCTGGGAAACTATGAGAGTAAAGCCTTGTTGGTTTGATCAACAAAACCAGGAAACCCTAGAGCATGAGACCCAGGTTCCTCCTTCATATTTGTGCCCTGAAGGCCTGGGGCCAGCCACAAAGTCAGCGTGAGACACAAACTCCTGGAAGGAGGGAGTGGGGGACGTGCCGTGACCTGAGCCCCGAGTTCAGGTGTGTCCTCTTTGGGGATGGATGTCGGTGTGCGTACATTTGCCCTCAACAAATCCCAACATAGAATAGTGTTTATTACTCTCTAAAAATGATTCACATGCACTGTTTTATTTAGTTTATTGCAATCACAGGCTGAGAAATAGGTGCTCTGGGAGCTAACAGTGAGGAAACCGAGTACACGGAGGAGGACTTGCCCAAAGTGCACCCAGCACACGTGGCCAGTGGTGCTGGTGGGGCCCACGGAGCCCCTTTCCCAGCTGAGGTCCAAAGCCCGGGTGTCAGGCATTGCCAGCGCTGCCCAGCCAGGCGTCACAGAGAAACCAGAATGTGAAGAAAGGCTGCAGCCTTCCAAGGCAGCCACACCTTGCCAAGATCCCTGCGGCCACCCGAGCTCAACGGCGCCGTGGTTTGTTGGCGCCCATGGGCGGCATCATGGGGCCTCCACACACCAGACACTGTGAACTGGCCATGGACAGGCACCCATACGAATGCTCAAGTGCCATCATGCAAACCTGGTCACCGGCTTCATCATCATGCCTCAGCTTTGCCACACACACACATGTGCACGCACACACATCTCTGAGGTCTGCCCAGACCACTCTCAGCCCGCAGCCCTCACCCGAGACCCCTGGCCCCCAGGCCGGCCCGCGGCCCTCCCCTCCTGGCACAGGCTGGAGTCAGTCCGAGCATGCTCCCCCATTCCCTGGACTCACACACTGCGGTGGAGGCACCACACAGCAAAAACAAAGCAAGTCAAACATGCTCCGACAAACGGCTTTGTCACTGACACCTTCCAAATGAAAGAACAAAGGGGCAAGGCCTCGAGCGTTAATTTGGCACTCATGACACAAGAGACAAGGTGGCAAACGGTCAAAGAGAGATGCAGCTCGCAGCCTCCTGGCAAGGTGGAGGAGGGTGAGGGCCAGGAGAACGGTGGCAGTGCACGCAGGGACCTCGTCACCGCGGATCACCTGCCCGAGGATCCGCCGCCTGTCTGTCAGTGTGCGCATGGCTCTGTCGGTGATCCGTCCAGGAGACTGCTCTGGTCGGAGCAAGCTGTCGGTTCCTCTCTCACAGGGACCTAAAGAAGCCACAGGTGTTCGGACATGCAACATTGTCCTCTGTTACCTTCTGGTTTCGAGAGAAGATTTCTGAGATGAAGCTGAGTCAGGAACAGCCCAGGGGAAGGGGCTTTGGTGTCCCGCGGCCAAGCCAGTGGCAAACATGAAGGAAGAGCTGTGGAACCTTGTTTGGGTTTATGACCCTGGGCCCACCTGGCTGCACTGTTTTCCTGCCCAGTAAACTCCCCTCTGCTGAGCCCGCCGAGGGGTCCTGGGGCGGTGGCATGCTTCGGAAGAGTCAGCCCTTCGTTCCCATGCCGTGGGGGAGGGTGGTGCGCAGCCTGGCCCCTGCTCGGGAGGGTCATAGGCTGCGCTTTGAAAAGGCAGGAGGCCGTCTGCCCTTGGAAGGTGGGTCCAGGCGCGAGGGAGACTAGCCAGCTGAAAGCACCCCCGAGCCCGCACCCGTGAGCATGCTGCAGGGTCCTCTTAAAATTCCCACTATGAGAAGATGGTGGTGGTCTCACTCCCGTTGCACATTCAGGACAAACATTCATCATGCAAGGGCCAGCAAGGCTGATGTTTTGATCTCTTGTTTATACAGTCCTTCCCTCTGCAGCATTCCAAGAAATCCGTGTCCCAGGCAGCCTCTGGGACCCCCTGGGGCCGGCATCACTTCCTGGTGCCTGTTCCCGCCACGTGTGTTTTTGCAGCTTTCGCCGCCTCCGCTCACGTGACATGGCAGGCCTGGCCCTCGCCGGGTAGCAAGTGTACTCGGGTCCTGCACATCTGCGCCCGGCGGGGAGCGCGCTCTGCTCCCCACGGAAGGCCTCCTCTACTCTAAACAATACTCTGGGGTGGGTTTTTCCTTCTTGCTTTGGAAAAGAAAGCATCGAGAGTCATGGCGCCTCCCCAGCCGGAGCCAGCCAGAGCTAATGGGTAAAACACAGCAGCCAGACGTGACTGCGTGGCCAGCTGTGGGAAGAGAGCTGGACACTTTGCACACACTATCCCAGTAAACTGCCCCTTTACAAACGGGAAATTTCTAGGCCATTCTAGGGCCAGCGAGTGCTGTTACCAGGATTACGACACGGGTCCGATTCTGATTCCAGAATCTTCCCTCTGAACTGCCATTATGTCCCACATTTCAGTCATCCCCTCCTGCTGTCGGGTCCACTTTCCCTGGCTCTCGGCCCCACTTGCTCCATTTCGTTTGTTCCGAGGGAGGCCCACGTGGGCAGCAAGGGCCTCCACGTGTGGGGCCTCAGAGAGCAGCCCAGCCCCAGACAAAGCTCCAGTGTCTCTCCCGGGCCGCAGGGCTCAGCTGGTCTCCCGTGTGGGAACATCCAGGCCTGCAGACAGCTTAGCATTTCCTCCTTCAGATGGCGTCGTGCCCTAAGCCCTGGGCTTGGAATCACCACAATCAAAAGCAGATGTGCTATCATGGAATCCAAAGAGCTGGGTTAGATGTGACCTTTACGATCACATCAACCTCATCCCCGAGGACCCCACTGCAGGCTATTCCGTGAAGCCTCCCCACCTCTCCACCCAGACAAGTTTTAAGTATCTGGATTACAGACATTTCTGCTCAGTCCAAAAATGAGGAAATGCTCTCATTCCCTCAGGAGTCTGATCACTTACCATCTTCAACCTGATTCTATGTCTCTTTGAACTTTAATATCCCCTCTGCAGCATGGGAGTCGATGAGTTCAGGAACACCGTTAAAAGCTGAATGATGGTGGAGTTTGAAAATATTCAGGATTTCTTTGAAGCACTGCAGTCCTTTTAGTAGGTATACACTTGTTCCTGAAAAATATAATGAAACTTTCATACCACTCATCATCTTTGTCAATGGTGAACATTAATTCAGCATCTACTGTATGCACATTAGAGTTACTACTGGGCAGAGAATGTAGTACACACAAACATATTTTTAAAATAGCGTGCAAGGCCTCAAGTAGCACATGAGTGAAAGAGACAGAGCTGAGCATCCTTGGCACTGGTGTGACACAAAGCCTGAGTGTGCTGAGATTACAAAAGTGATGATTTTCACTCGGGAAGGGTGAAACACTTCTTGGAGAAAGTGGCCTTTGGCATTCCAGCTGAAGACGACTTTGACGGTAGGAAAACCACCCGTGGAGGAGGATGCTTTCCACACAGGGAAAGGCTGTGACAAGCTGAGCCCACAGTGGGCCGAGGAGTTGAGAACATCCTGCCCTAACCGGGAGCCAGGAGGGCTGACTGCAGTCGGGTCAGGCTGCCTGGGAAGCCACAAGGAGGCCACGGCTTCTTTTCTTGGCCATGTGCTCCTTTCAGTGAAGAAAGAACCCTTCTTAGTTTCATCAGTCCATCTGGTCACCTTCCATGCCTTCTTTAGGGACAGTCAAAACAGAGCCCTCCCTAACGCTCTGTCCCCTCTGGCCCGCCAGGCGCAGTGTCAGTCTTCTTTTTCTCTCCTTGTGCCAGCACCATGTGTTTCCCCAACATATATGTGGGGGGGATCTTACTCACCTCACCACATCTGGTCTCTCAGGACGGCGTTAGAGACGCCATCTAGCCAGACTCACACCTCACGTGCATGGGGCGTGCACAACACGTTTGCATTTGGGCAGGAGATGGGCAGGTGAGTGGGTGAAGTGTGTGCCACTTTCTGTTCCCAGTGGGGTCTCAAGGTCATAAACGTGAGAAACTGCTAGGGCCTCAGGGAGGCAGACAGCTGAGACGCGGAACGCCCTTCTCTGGCCCTTCTTCCTCTGGTTTTTCCAATGGGAACAGGTCCTGAAAGTCCACGTGACCGACTCCTCCTCTCAAGTCAGAGATAAACACGGTAGGATTAGCACCTGGAATCCCAGCCTCAGGCAGGCGTCAGGGCCCACGGGAGGGTCAAGGACACCCACTAAGCACTGTCGGCAGGCAGGCATCGGGCTGGCCGCCCTGGCTGGAGGGAGATGAACTGATCAAGCACAGACAGGCGATGTTTCAGAGTCCCCAGGAGAACACGTGGAGCCCAGGGAGTGCCGAGGAGGAAGAGCTGGGCCCTGGCTCAGGGCGGAATGTGCTTGAATGTTTCTAAATCCTTTTCCTCGCATGTCAAGACATTGTCATCTCTTCCGGGAAATGACCCTGTAAAGCGTGACAGAATGAATCTTAAATCAAGGTGGCAGAATTGATAAATGTAAGTGAACACTGGTATCGTGTATCCATTGAAACATTCACTGGCACAAATTCTCAAGCCACAGTTTCTTAACCTCAGCACGATTGGCACGCGGGTCTGCGTGGTGGTGGGAAGCCACCTTCCACGCTGCAGAGTGTTCCCAGCATTCCCGGCCTCTACGCACTCGGTTCCAGGAGCACTCTGTCCCCAGCTGTGACAACCAAAGCAGACATCAGCAATGTCCCTGGAGGGAAGGCAGCGCTTCATTTTTGGTTGAGAACCACTGCCTTAAGCCCTGTCGGCTGTCATGGCCACCTCTCTAAATGCCGCTTGTGTTCTCTGATGCCAACCACACACCCTCCTCTGCACCCACCCTGGCTCAAAGGTCACCCAAGCACCAGAGAGGCTGCTGTGTTCTGTCTACAGGCACCACCTTCTCTCCATGTCTTCCCACGGCGGTGACAACCAGTGGCCCTGCGCTCACTCAGCTCTCAGTCCCCAGGGACAACATCCGTGCACGCTCTGCCAGCACCACCCCACACGGAGGGGAGGTCACCCACTCTCATCGTTTGGCCCCTGCACTCACTCCCTTGGTGCAGCACCCAGTTAGAGGTGGCCTGTGCCCTTCTCAAGGTGTCCCACGTGGACTCTAGCTGTTTTGCCTTAGCAAGACACGCATTCCTGCTCTCAACTTTTCTCATCTACAAAATGGCAATTAAAAAGATCTGGCTAAACTCATGTCAGAGTATTCCCTGGCTCTAAAGGCTGCAAGGAAGGAAGCTGAATGTGGTGTCCCCAGGCCAGTTCATACCCTGCAGCGGGTGCCCTGAGCACCTGGCTCCCTGGGGAGAAGAGTGCTGGGCAGTCCTTTTGTGCAGAGAGGACACTGTAACCTCAGTCTGCTGGCTTGGAGCACCCGGCCCCTCCACGTGTCTGCTGGACACTCAGACTTGTGAGCCAAGCCAGTTTCCACGCTGGGGCATAGAAAGGGACGCTGGGTAGAAGTCTCTGCATTATCTCAGAGATGGCTGCAGAGCCCATGCTGGTTTGCATCCGTCATTGGCTGCTCTGTCCACCTCCCAAACAAGGGAAGCTATGCCTTTGGTCACACCTTTGACACTTCGATGGGGCATGGACACTGAAAGGTCCTCAGTGTATTTGCCAAGGACAGAGATTTACTTCGCAGGTCTTAACGAGCCGTGAAGAGGACACTCAACAACCCTTAGACATTCCACGCTGGGTGAGATGAAGTCTGCGGTGTGCCTGAAAGTTGAGTCACTCGTGCTTACTCAGCTGAAACGAGTTCAGCACCATGAGTGCTAGAAGTAACAAAGAATGTGTCATCTTTTAAAAATTCCCATCTTTAAATGTGCCCCATTCCTCCAGGTGGACAGCTACCCGGGGTTGCAGACTCCGTTCTCAAGAGCTGAGGCTGCTGCGACTGTGTGCCCTGGCGTGTCTGAACGTGGCTGCCAGCAAGGCAGGTGCCCCACAGGCCAAGAAGGGGCAGTGGGTGTTAGGTAGTCCTGGCCTGAGGCCTGAAGTATTACAAGTGACAGAGAACAACACTCAGGGGCGATTCTATGTACAAATGGGGCCACATGGTCTCAGGTCAGGTTCAAGGCCCTTATTGCAGATGTCACTTATACCCTTCCAACCTCTGTCACATCATCTGATGGGCAGGGATCATGCTATTAATCTAATTCCTCCACCACAGAGCTGTGAGATGATTGAGTAAGACTACATGCTGGATGTGCTTACAATTACAAATACCAGTGTTTATGTGCTTAGTACATGCATGATGTTCTTAGACAGATGATGCCCCCAACATTTCTGATCTAGCTCATGTTCTTGTCCGGAACTCAGGCAAAACACTGCAAGCAGGAAAAGCAGATCTGTGAAGCCGCCACCCTTGCCAAGCACACGGGACTCCTGGGCCTGAGACTCGTCCCAGGAAGGCAGACTCACCAGCTGGTTCCATCAGGATAAACAACCCTTTCTCCTCTTCTCCTGCTCGTGGTTTGAGTCATCACTAAATGGAAACTCTCACGGTTTCTTTGCTGTTGCATGTTGGGAGTTGTGCTGACTGGGAATTGAATCAACTCAACTTCCCTGTCCCAGATACTCCTGGAGTTGTGTTTGTCCCTCGACCTGAGTAGGGGAAATGGCCCGTATGGTGTGTGCCCGAGTGCCCTGGTCTGCACAACGGAATGTGCATCTGGCCGTTTTCTTTGGGAAATGGGTAATTTGTTTGGGGGAGAGTACCCCAAGTTCTGGACTCAAATGCTATGTACCCTTTTATGTTAGCTTCTTTACCATGGGGAGGGGGGCAAAACTCCAGTAATAAAAAGTCTCCCCCCTCCTTCAAGACTGCCCCTGGAACTGAATTCCTGTCGTAGGACCTGACTGGCCGATACTAAATGAACAATTTGTGAAGCATTCAGAGAACCACGGAGATGTAAAAAGGTCCAGGGATACTGCTGGTTAGAGTAAGAATTCATGAAATTAAACTATGGCCACTTGCCAGAGAGGGCACACAAATGCTTACCTGTGTGGACGGCATGAACGCAAGAAGGAAGATGCGGGGCTCTGGGACGGCCCTTGCAGACGCAAGTGGAAACTGAGGAAGTCAGAAAAGGCAAAGCAATCAGGTGCTGGGATGACAAAGAGAAATGTTTCCAAACCCAGCCCAAACCTCTCCCCTGCATTGGCTGACCACAAGCAGTGCTGGAGGGCGTCCATGGATTGGGTGACCGCGACTGACCACCGGGCACGGGGGATGTTGTGACTGGACAGGGAGGCAAAATGTCCACAGGGGCAGTCAGTTTTGCCAGTTAGAGGCCGCATGAATCAGGGCTCTCCAGAGACACAGACCAGCAGGGTGTATACGTGTACACAGGGAGTATTATTATGGGGTATTGGCCCACGTGGCTGAGGATCTGCGTCGGCAAGCTGGAGCCCGGGAGAGCTGACAGTGCAGTTGCAGTCTAAAGGCCAGCAGGCTTGAGATGCAGGAAGACCTGATGTTTCCATTTGAGTCTGAAAGCAAAAAAAGCCGATGTCCCAGATTGAAGACTGCCAGGCAGGAGGAATTCTCTCTGACTCTCGGGAGGGTCAGCCCTTCTGTTCCAGGCAGGCCTCAACCAGTTGGACAAGGCCCATCCACACTGGGCAAGCAGATCTGCTCTACTCAGTCTATCAACTTAAATGCTAATCACATCCAAAACACCCTCATAGAAACAACCAGAAGAATATTTGACCAAATGTCTGGCTACTTCATAGCCCAGTCAAATCGACACATAAAATTAACCAAAACAAAGGCCAAGATTTAAAAAAAAATGAGCTGTTAGAATGACTGAGCTGCACTGGGATATGTATGCATGTGAGTCGCTTTCGAGTGGACCACAGAGATGGAGCGACCCCAGCCTCATTGCCAGTGGGCTCGGCTGGGGGCGCCGTGAGAGGCTCCTGGGACCCTGCGTGGGCAAGCGTGTGGGCACTCACTCAGGGTAGGGGACTCCTCCAGCCCACAAGGGAATCCACATGCACACCCTTGACTGGAAGAACATCCGCAAGACTGTCTTCTCTCCCTGTCACTGGAGCCTCTCAGGCTAGTACATGGAAGCAGCCCCTCCCTTCCCTTCTCTTTGCACCTGCATGGAGACACCTGGGACCTAGGACTGTAGGAGAGTCGAGGTTGTTCTACCATGGACACCCAGGTACCCGGCATAAGCACAAATTTCCAGCTCCACCTGCCTTGAACTAAAACATCAGAACAGAAAAGCTCCTACAAATGTCCCTGACCTCAAAACACATTTCATTTAAAAAATACAACAATAATAACAGGGCCCTGGGAGAATATTACAAGAATGCGATCCAATGGCAAAAGGGTTGAATATCACAGAGTTTCCAAAATCAAGGGACACTCCATTAGGACATTGACTGAAATGGATAATCCTATGCAGTTTCTTCATCTTCCTTTTTGAATAAGAATTCCCCAAATTACACATTAAAATGCATCAGGGATATGGTTACAAAACAATCAGTTGCCAAAGAGCATCAGGTTTGATGTGGCATAAGATTAACAGTTCAGGGACTTTGAAAGCAACCAGAACTCCTTGGAAAGGTACTATGTGTGCTGCAGGGACATCACTGAGGCCCACGTCACACAGTGTCCTGTATCAGGATCTATGGGAAATATGTCTCCTGGTCTCAATACCAAGAATAGTGATGCTTGTCCTGAGCCACTGACTTGGCTTCCTCTATGTGCACTCTGACATCCAAATGATGTTAACACCTTCCCACTCGTTGCTAGGAAACTCAGCCACATGTGTGGCTTCTTCTTCTAATTTTCCATTCATACTATCCCTTTGCCAGTTTTGTCAATTAATATTTTTACATATGGTTGTATCACAGGAGTCACCTTAAATCCTTTTAGGTATGAGAAAAGACAAGACATAAAAAGTTGAATAAATAAATACAAATAATAGTTTGTGTTTGCAAAACAAACGAAAGAGGATCTAAGAAAGGGTAAGTTTGGTGTGTCTGCCCAATGTGTGTCAGATGGCACAGGACGTCTTTAACAGCACTGGCCCAGATCACTGTCCAGAATATTGTGGTCCATTCCAGACACAAAGTTTTAAGAGTGATGACCGTCAACCTCGAACACATCAGAAGAAAAGATAGACGAAGGGTCTTGGAAGTTTGACAAAGTGCTGAAGAAATGTGGGTAAGCTGGAGAAGTGAAGTCTTGGGGAATATTCTAGAAGTCTTTGGATTTGCAATCGCAAGGAAACAGTGATTGGGGCAGACCTGAGATTAATACATCTAGGATGTCTGTGGAACAAAGGCACAAGGGTGTCAGGGAGGTGGCAGAGATTCGAAAGCAAAGCCTGCGCGTCAGGGGAGGGGCCCACGGTGCCCGGGTGATTGGGGTAGATGTTCTCGAAGTTCTCTTTCAAACGTGGGAGTCCAGGCTCTTCCGGCCCAGGGACCCTAGACAAAGCACTTCCCTTCGTGGCTCTCGTTGTCCTCACACTGTCCAGAGGAGCAGTTGTGCCCCTGAAGGCTTTGCCTTGGAGGTGTCCTTTATTGTCAGGCAGCGGTCTCTTACACCATGCACCACTTTCCCAAGGAAGGGAGGGAAGGCCAGCGCTGCTGAGGGAAGCCTGTTGTGAGACCCAGGGTGGCGGGTGTGTGAGTCTGCTGTGCGGCCCAGCCCTCCTCCGCATCGGGAGAAGGAAGGAAAACACAGCCTCCACGCCACACTGCAGGCCAAGACAAGGGTCACTTGCAATTGCAGCCGGACCAGCCCGGGCAGGATGGGCCACAGGAATTAACAGCAGAAGGCAGTCTGGCAGCTCGCTGATGAAGAAACCAAGAGGAAATGGAGTCAGCAAGGGCTCCTTGAGTTTATTTCAGAGTTGACAGAGCATGGGCCTACCCAGACAGAGCTTCTGATTTATAAAGTATTTTTATTATATTACCTATTTTATATTATATTAGGGGCTCTGCTCTTTGAGCCAGAAAAATAAACAGCATCCCCACAGAGCCTTTGGTCTAGATAGAGAACATAAACACAACGCTCCTGCCTGAACAGAGATTTCTGCCAAAAGTTGTTCAGAGTTTTTTAGGGTTCTGGACTCGGCCTTTGTGTATCAGGAAGCCGAAGTTCAAATGGAATATAAATGTTCCTATGCTCTAACTTTTGAAAAGGTGAAAAGTTTAAGGTTTGTTTGATGAAACCAAGAGAAATGCACTGTTGCCTCCTGCCATAGAAAATGTGTGTTTCCTGTTTGGGCTGTGCAGTGGCTAAATAGCTCCATGTTGGCAAAGCCAGCCCCACAAGGGGACAAGATTCTCCCAGCCAGGACAGTCCCAAGACCCCCTGCCCTTCCCTTCTGGCCACACGGGAGCTGGGCCTGACAGGCATTGGGTCTGCATCCCACACTTCGTGTGTGCGCGTGTGCGTGTGTGTGTGTGTGTGTGTGTGTGTGTGTTTCTTCAGAGAAGCAATTCTTCCACCTGAGCAGATGCTAATTCCAGCTGAGAGCCTGCCGGGGGCTTTTCTGGCTCCTGCTAGCTGAGCCAAGGCATTGTTCACAGTGAATTAGTAAGGTTTTATGCTGAACATGCATTACCAGCTCTGAGCGTGCCCCTCCCCCAGGCTGTACCTGGACGCATTCCTGCCCACTCTCCCTATCTGGGCACCCCAGCGACGAGAGGGGCAGCCAGTCCCTGCGGGCTGCTCAGCCTCACTGCCCTGCCTCCTTCGACCCCTCAGGAGGGAGTCCAGCGGCAGGGACACAGGCGCCGCTGCCTGTACAAACACACACACAGACTCATCTCCAGACTCATCTAGGAAAGCCCTATTTATCTTCCACCAGCAAATTAAAAGCTCCAAGTCAAATGTGTGCAGCCTGTACGGCGTGAGTGCATGTCAGGCTCAACCTCCCCACCTGGGACCAAGGCGTTTCGCTGAGTTTCCTAGCCTAGTGTTGGCCCCAGGACTGTTCCCGGTAAGAGCTTGTGAATGAGGAAGGGAAGAAAGAACCATGACTAAAAGAACAAGTTGTGTCTAACACGGGGATACAACTGGCTCAGCAGCAGCAGCTCATGCTGACGCCAAAACACGGACCAAACCCACCAGGCTCTAGTCCTGGTCCCGGGATGAGGGTCACAGTGACGCTTGCTCTTTATTTTGTGCCAGAATCAGTAATGAGTGTTCTCAACAAACGAGGACCCGCAGGGTCAGCACTGCCCCCGGGAAGAAGCAGAGAGCATTTGATTCCTTGAAGGCGACGGAGCTGAAGATTTGGAAAAGCCGGTGGTGTTTCCCACACCCCTCAGTAAAATGGGGCTGGCTGGGCTGAATCTTCCTCTATTTTTTAAATTGTGGCAAAAAATACATAATTTAGAATTTACCATCGTAACCATGTTTAAGTGTACAGTTCGGTCGTGATAAGTGCATTCACGTTGTTGGGCAAACAATCGCAAGAACGCCTTCCAAACTGAAGCTCTGTCTCCAATAAACACCGCTCGCCCCACCCCTGCCCCTAGAAACACTGTTCTACTCTCTGCCTCTGTGGATCTGACCACCCTAGGGACCTCCCAGAAGTGGATCACACAGCCCTTGTCCTTTTGTGCCTGGCTTACTTAGCTGAGCACAATTGTCCCCGGCTCACCCACGTGGGATGAGTGGCCCTCCATTATGTGCAGGCTGCAGCAGAGCCCCCCACACCGAAAGGAGCCGCCCTGGCCCAGGACCCCGGCCCTCCTGGCATCCTCACCCTCACAGTGGAAGGAAGCCCGACTGGCTTTTTTGAATGGCTTAATCGGGCCTCATTACGCTAAACTCTGCTTATAAAAATGGGATTTTGCTATATAGCTATGGAAAACACAAGCTTAAGCAAATAGGCATTTCCCTGTTCATGTTAGAAGGTCAAGTTGCTTAAAAGAAAAAAGGCCAAGGCGAATCAGCTGGTGGCCCAATTAGAAAGCTCAGAGAGGTCCCAAGCCCCTGCTTTCCTTCTCCCAAATGAGGAGCCTCGGCAGCTGGAGCGCTGTGTAGCCCCAGAGTCTGGGAACAGCACGCAGGCCATCTGGATTTGCCTCTCAGGGAAGGCCAATCCTTCAGGTGGCTGAAGCGGCAGAACTGAGGACATTCGCAGAGGAAACGTGTGTTTCTGCTGCCCTACCCCACCTCTGCCATCACCCACCCAGCCACTTGGGGCCCAAATGGAAATGACTGTTGGGGTGGCCGGTGCTAGTAGCCTCCTAATTACATTCCTGGGCATGCCCCTTTCTCCTTTTCCTCTGTGGGGGACCCTTAGAGCGCTGCAGGCCGCAGTGGTGAAATCTCCCTCGCACGCCTTTACTCTGCTGCAGCGGCCGAGGTGCTGGCCAAGGCAGCGCACTGCGGGCACAGCACAGACGACAGAGGGACGAGTGGGTGGAGGAGACGCCATCCACCCCCCAACCTCTCAGGTCCTCAGGCGGCCTGTCCAGCCGCCCCCAAAGCGCTGAGTGCCACAGCGCTCAAGCACAGGGCAGAGGGTGCGCGGTGCAGCCAGCAAGCTCTGCAGCAACGCCGACCCAGCGTGGGCCCTGGGCGCCCTGTCCTCCGAGGGCCATCCTCAGGGGACGTGCACCTGGTGCTGTGGCCTCTGACACCCAGGGCCCTGTTGTCCACTTTGGTTTGAGCTTAGGGCAAGACGGTGCCAGGAGGAATGAGGCAGGGAAACCCCAGAGACACGACACCTCTCTGGGAGGATGCACCCACTTGGCCTGTGCTTGGCTGCCCAAGGCACCCGGGAGGGCCTGGGGAAGGGCTCACAGCCCAAGCCCCTCTCAGCCCAGGCTCTGTCCACTGAACCGGCCGGCCCCCTGCTCCCCTGCTGGAACCCACAAGGCATATCATGCTGAACTAATATCCCCTAATAGCCAGAAATCCATCAACAGAAGTTAGATTGTTGCTTCAAAACTCTTTCTCCTGAGGGAGTGGGTGTGTTTAAAAGTGTGTCATAAAATATCTAGAAGGAAATGTGAAGCTTTCTGGTTGTTAGAAGAGTCCCACAAAGACAGCAGGACACGCACAGTGTCACGCTGTGTGCGTGTGCCCGTGTGTGCTCATGGATGCTTCGCCCCGGCCCGTCCAGCCTGGCAGCGTTTCAGGGAAATCTGACCCTCCCCACAGCCATTCCCGTCTCCTCCTCCCCACCCCGAAATCCTCACTAGGCAAATTTGCAAGATCTTTTTCTGTGATTGTTTTCTTGATAAACAGTCCACGCATAGTGTTTGAATGGGTCATAGTTTCATTGCTGCAGAGTTCCTGGGAAAACAATGCCATATGGGGTGCCTGAAAAATGAAGCTAGAATAATTGGGGAGTGAATAAGCAATGGGTCTTATTCTTACTCCTTGAATTCCAGGAAAGCGGGGACGTGGCACAGCCCTGCGGGGAGCGGGCGCCTGGCAGCCGGCCCGGCACGGTGGCCCCGCGAGAGCGCCCACCCTGGAGAGCGGACGGGCAGCCACCCAGCCCGCGGAGGGCGCTCCCTCTGCAGCCGAAGGACCCTGCAATAGCTCCTGTTCAAAATCGCACCTGAGCAGGAGCTCCAGATAAAAGCTGTGTTTTTGTCAGAAGACTTGCTCCCCTCTGCAGGGTGGCTGGGCCCGGGAGGGGAAGCCACAGCGAGGTGTCCCGTGACGCACGGGGAAGGAGCAGGGCCCTGCAGGAGCCTGGCGGGGCCCTGCCTGTGTCTCTCTCCAGACGCATCACCGGGCCGGGCCTCCGGTGTGACCCAGGTTCCCCACCTGCCCGACAAGGTGAACGATGGCCCTCAGAGTGCACAGGCAGCCTTGGCGCGAGCGGTAACAGAGGGCCTCTGAGGGCGGCCCAGCCGGAGGGGCGAGGAGGTGAGGGGGGCTCCGGGTGCTGAGCCCTCCCGGTGAGCAGGCTCGGCCACGGAGCGCACACCCGAACAGCCTTTCCTCGGCTGCACCGAGGTCCCGCACGGGGCCCTTCTCATCGTTGGCATGTTTCCCTCCCCACGCGTTTCCTTCTTTCGTATCT
>VSMD01030375.1:0-26858 GCA_008750895.1 Mirza zaza
GCCGGGCGCCCGCGCCGCCCCCGGACCCCGCGAGCGCCGCGCGCAACAAGCGCAGCCACCGCGGGGAGCCCGCGCCGCACATCCGCGCCGAGAGCCAGGACATGCTGATGATGATGACCTACTCCATGGTGCCGGTAGGCGGGGGCTCGCTCCAGGGGCGCCCCCGCCACAGCGGGCGGCGGGAGGTGGCGGGGGGAGGGCCCAGGGATGAGCCTGGCAAAGGATGTCACCTTGGCAGGCGTTTAGCCCACTGGGGTCAGTTTCCTCATCTGTCAAATGGGGGTGGGGTGAAGGGGCAAGTCTCTTCCCCTCTCTGACACCGTTTGAGTCTGCAGGTAAACAGGGGCGTAGACAGTGTTTTTAAGAGCCCACGTTCCTTCCCAACTTTTGACAAAAGTTTTCACCTCCTGATGTGAACAGAGAGCCGCAGCAGCCTCGGGGCTCTGCCCGTGGCCCTCGCCCTAGGAGAGGACGGAGGCGGCTTTTCTGAACAAGAGCCGCCTTCTTCAATAAAGGGATTCTTGCCCTGTTGGAGTCTAGTGGTCAGGCTTTCACCTGGCCTCGCTCATCCCCACGAGACTGCCGGCCCAATTGTCTCTGTGCAGGTGAAGACAATCAACCCTAATTTCACTGCCCACGTGGGCCCTAGGTGCTGAGAAAGTTATTCCTGGGTCTCAAGCAGTTCCAAATGGGAGAAATCAATGCAGAGCCTTTTTTTTTTTTTAATGTAATGTCAAAGCTGAGCTTCTTAATATGGGGCCTGCGGATTGCTGTCCACATGGGCCCCAGGGAGTCTGTGGAACTCCAGAAATTGCCAGTGTGCATGCCTGTGGTCACCCAGACGTGTGCATTGGGAGGAGGGTCCATAACTTTTCACTAGAGCTTCAAGGGGACCCCACTGTGTGCCCCGCCCTGCCCAAAGCTCTAAGAAATGTTGCTCTAAAGTCTTTAAAGCAAAGCCTCAAAAATCTTTTTTTTTCCCCAGTGTTAAGTTTGCTTTTGCTGATTTTAACTCAGTAATTATTTAACAAGTACATTTAGATCACATTGCAGTTCCCCATTCCATTCCATTATCTATTACACTTGCTATGGTCTTATTTCACTTTAGAGAGATTTCAGTTCTGTCACCTCAAGTCAAGTAGGAGCCATACTTCAGAATCCTAGGTATTTGAAGATAAATCAGCTTAAAGCTTCTGTTATCATAGAAGCTTTTAAATATCTTACATGAGCTGAAATGCTTTTAAAACTATGTGGAAGTACTACATACTTCAAAATCATCTTTTGAGAGAGATCAAGTTTTCCATTCCTGTCTTCATTTTTTTTTTTTTACTCATGTTATTTAAAAATCTGGACCTAAGCAAAAATTTTTTTAAAACACTGTAAAATGAAGAACTCTCCTCAGGGGAATTTGCTCTTCCTCTCTCTCAGCTCTCTATCCTGCATTTTAAGGGTTTTTTGAAACCCTCGAAGAAGAATACATCTGAGCATCAACATTTTATATTTTTAATCCTGCTTTTACGGTAGAAGCTTTTGTCTCCAAATGGCAATGTGTTCAATCACTAACAAATTGAATGCGGAGACTTATTTCTGTGTCACTCTGAAAGCTGGATTTAACTCTAAGTGACCTGGCAGTGCCACCACCAGCTCTGTTACAGGACAGAGAGCGGACACATCTCATTTGTCAGGCTGGGAAGCATTTGGAAATCATCACCAATGCTTCCCTCACCTACAGTGGCTATCTTTTGACCTTTTAGAGTCACTGAGGGAATTTCCATGAGGATAGGAGAAGACAACTATCATACTGCAGACTTTTCCTCTTGAGAGTTCTCAAACAATAGGCTTAGGAATCACCTGGAAGCACATAAAAATGCAGATTCCAGGGCCCTGCTGTCAGACCTATAGAATCATCTCAAGAATCTGCTTTCTTGAGAAGTCCCCTGACCCCCAATTCCCCCACCCTCCCATACCCTTGGTGAGTTTGATGCAGGTGATGCAGGTACCTGACCAGGTTAAGAAACACCACTCTAGAACGATGCATGTCTACCTTTATTGTGCACACTGATATTTTAGGGATTTTGTTAAAATGCAGATTCTGAGTCAGGAGGTCTAAGGTGGGGCCTAAGACTCTACATTTCTAACAAACTTCCACTGATACCAATGCTACTAGTCTGAGGACCACACTTTGAGTAGCAAGGCTCTAGGGCAGGCGTCCGCAAACTACAGCCCTCAGGGCACATGCCGCCCGCCTAGGACATATATCCGCCCACCCGGTTTTTTGCCGTTGCTGCCCGTCCTGCTTAGCAGCCGACTTGTCCCGGGCCCACAGTGTCCACTCTTCAATGGTCTGAGTGGCAGTGAACTGGCCTCCTGTTTAAAGAGTTTGAGGACCCCTGCTCTAGGGCATTGGTTGCCCATTGGACTCACCTGGAGAGCTTTAAAAATTACTGATGCCTGAATCTTGCCCCCTAGAGATTCTGAATTAATTGGTTTGGGGTACAGCCTGGAGATGGGGTGCTCACTTACCAGCAGGAAAGACCTTGGCATGACTTTCTAATGGCAGGCCCCTGTGTTAAGCATTACTCTCACTGGGCCCCTGTCAAGGCCTTTGCTCCAGCAGAGGAGCCAATTTTGTTACTGAAAAGCTTTTTTACTTTATTCTAGCAATAGTCTTGCCATTCATCTTCATAATTTTTCTCATCTTGACTCTGTTTTTCTCGGAGCAGAGAATTATTCACATGAGAGAACAATTGTAGAAACCATCACTGGGCACCTCTAGTAGCAAAGTTATTAAGAGAAGGATCCGTATATGTCATGGGTGTCATGATCTGTATATGTCTGTATATGTATCTGTATATGTCTGTATATGTCACACTTCTCATGAGTGAAGTCCGCATCTTCCCCTGGCCTTTTCATACAGCACCAGATCTTGAATGAGAGTGAGATCTGAGGTCCTCACCCTGAGGTCCTATGTCCTTATTAGAGATCCAGGAACAAAGAAATAAGCTCTATGCACACTAATATCAGTGTTTCAGAAGGACTTCCAGAATTTTTCACTCATCCAAGATGAGCCTCCTGAAGCTAAATGACACTTCAAGTTTCTGTGCTTTTGGCTGAAAGTACATCAACTCAGCATGGTAATTCTGATTAGCACGTTCTGACCAGAACCTGGTTGGCAGCTGTAAATGACTTCATTAAAAAGGCACACTAATTAATTATTACTTAAGTACAGTTAGTTTGGTATAGCCAAGGAGTACATTAAGTCTTTAAAAGCATGTGTGTACTTTTGGAGAAAAATAATAAAAAGGGTCCGGTTGGGGTCTGGGAACCACTGAACTAGGCCAGTGACAGGAACAGGGACCTGGTGAGGGGTCTGCCACTAACTCCTGCAGGAGTTGGTACTTCTGTTTAGTCTCTTTTTCTCCCAACCTCTCATATTCTTGCTGGCCTTCCCATCAGCTACTATCTCTCATCCCACTCTTTATATTGTACCTTTACTGATGTTTTGGTAGCTTTAACATCCTATCTTTACTTGCTTCAAATCTAGGGTCAAGCACCCAGAAGGAGTTTCATAAATATCAAATTAAAGAAACTTAGGGCAGATAAAATGCACTGAAACTGGAGGTTATGTATCCATGATAATTGTTGTCCTTGGAAAACCATATACATTTCTACACCCAGGACGTTGTTCAAAATGTCCTTGGCACCTCTCTAATAAGAAAATCAGTCTGGTTATTTTAAAGTAGGGGTTGCAAACTCAAATGATTTATTCAAGGAAGGCAAGTAGGATTTGATGATCGCCAAGTGCTGAAAAGGCATTTGGCAAAATTTAGCACCTATGCTTGATTTTTAAAATAGGCAGTAAAATGGAATCAGTGGATTCTTCCTTAATGTGATAAAATACAATTTATATGTCTCACACCAAAAACCAGCTTTCCACTTAAGAGACAAACCCTGGAGATGGTCCTACTAAAATAAGTGTAAGACAGAGGAGTCCACTGTCAGCACTACTATCTCAGATTGTCCTAAAAGAATTGTCCAGAACAACTACACAGGGGATAGTGGTCTCAAAACGTTAGGAAGTGAAAGTCTGACTATATTCAGCTCATATGATGCTATACCTGGAAAACCCAAGAGAAATTGCTGATAACCTACTATTTACAATAACAGAATTCATTGGGAAGCAAGATATAAAAATATTAGAAATCAATAGACATCTTATTTCCAAACAGTTTGTTGAAGATACAATGGAAGAAAAGATGTGTAAAACCTATGAGTGTATCTTTATCTTTTGTGTTAAGAAAGGGCTGGGGGACCACTCTTAAATACCACAAAAGATTTAAATAAATGGAAAAAGTAAAATGTTTTTGGATAGGAAACAGCATCATGAGTTAATTCTTCTTAACTCAATGTATATATCTGATGCTACCCCAACATAAAAATATCAGTAGGTTTTGCTTTTTGTTTCTGGGACAAGATAAACTGAGTCAAAATTTTACAATGAAAAATGAGCATGCATGACAACAAAATTGCTGAGAAAGAAGAGGAATGAGAAGGACTAGTTCTACCAGATATTAAAATATAATTAAAACCTGAGTAAATAAAACAGTGGGATATGAATAGACCAATGGGACAGAGTAGAAGGTCCAGAAATAGTCCTAAATACATATGGCAATTTAGTGTATTATAGTATATCTCACATCAATGGGGGAAGAATGGATTTAATAAGTGATATTGAGATACTAGGTCAGCTCTCTGGAAAAAGATAAAGGTTGGAAGAATAGCTTTATTCTCACAAGCTGTAAATGAATCAAATATATACATTTTTAAAAAACAAAACTAAAATTACTGAAAGAAAATATGAGTAAGTTCATTTTCAATCTTGGAATTGGGAAGGCCTTTCTTTCAAACTCTAACTCAAAATCCAGAATCAAACAATCAATAAACTTGGCTACATTTTAAAAGCACATGAAACAAGAACAAAACTTCTACATGGCAAACAACAGCAAAACAAAAACAAAAACCATAAACAAAGGCAAAAGCTAAATGACAAACTGAAAAAAAGTGTTTGCAACATATTAGAAAGATACCTAATTTTTCTAATATATTTAGTGCCCTTAAAAGTTGATAAGAAAAAGAATTTAATAGGAAAATCAACAGAAATGAGAATCCAATAGGAAAATTAAACAGTTCTCAGGAAAAGAAATACAAATGTCTCATAAACATATGGAGAAAGATCTCTTAATTTAAGACTCCAAATTATAACTACCCCAAAATATAATTTTCACCTATCAAAGGACAAAACTATGAAAGTCTGACAACATCCTCTACTGGTGAAGCTGGAAGGAAACAGATAAGCTCTTTCATTGCTGTGTGGAGTGCAGAATGGTAGAACCCATATGGAAGGCAATTTTGCCAGATCTAGAAAAAGTACAAATACATTTACCCTTTGGCCCAGCAATCTCATTTGTGGGAATGAACCCTACACAATAGGTTTTATCACTCATGGATGACATATGTACATATTCATTGCAGAATATTTGTAAAAGCAAGAGACTATCAACCCGTGTCCACCAATTTAGTACTAGTTAAATAAACTCATCTGTACACCCACTGGAATACTAAGTAGCTGTAAAATAAGAATGAAGAAATTCTCTGTGTAGCAAGAGTTGGAACAATCCCCAGGAAATATTCTAAGTAAAGAAAGCAAGGCAGAAAAATATATATATATATATTATCTGTGTAAGCAAGAAGGGGAAAATTAATTGAAGAAATTAGCAAAAGTACTTCTGGAGCGTGGGAATAACGTGGGAATGAGCCTTTCACTATATAGCTTTTCATATTGTTTTTGACTTTTGGACTATGTGACTGTGTTACTGTCTTCTTAATGTGAGTGACAGGGCCCTTAAGCCCCAGGTTACATGGTGGCCGCTACTGAGCTGGGAACCAATAGGGCATG
Source organism: Mirza zaza (assembly GCA_008750895.1). Lineage (NCBI taxonomy): Eukaryota > Metazoa > Chordata > Mammalia > Primates > Cheirogaleidae > Mirza > Mirza zaza. Next base: position 5,957 of record VSMD01030375.1, read on the forward strand.
GTAAGGACTGTGCCAAACTGGGCTTCATGTGCTCTGTCTAAATGGGAGGTTCTTGTGGATGGATGCTGGGCAAGAACCAGAATCTGCTGTGCCTGATCTTTTGATTTTTTTTCAAGAGACGTAAAAAAAAAAATCTGATTTTTATGTGAAATCTTTTGGCCTGCAAATTATTGACAGTAATTCAAAAAAGATGTTTGAAAAGGGCTGACAGTGTATTGGCCAAATAACGCTTCCATTGTTAAGGACCATGTAAGGACTTGCGATCATGAGTTTGTGGCAGTCTCATCTTAAGTCACGAGGGGTTTTGAACCAGAGTAGCTTTGTTTAACTGGACCACATTCACTAGCCTGCTTCTGAAAGGGTAGCGGTAACCGTGCCGTTGTTATTGTTGCTATAATTGGTTGCAGTAGAGTGATTTTTTTTGTTTGTTTGTATTTGGTTTGGTTTGAGTTTTGTTTTGATTTTTGCTGTTTCTAAAAATCAACTCCACCTTCAGTAGAGGGAGCTTTCCTGTCACTATGGCTTTTCAAAAGCATGTGTTCCCGATTCTGACGGTAGTTCCCAAGGAGGAAGAGATAGATTCCAGTTGGATTAAGGAATAACACAGTATTGCAGCAAACATATCACTTTTCGTGATGATGCTATGAGTACACTTATATGGACCTATAAATTCTGTTGTTTATAGGGAAAAAAACACACTGCCTATCGTCACAGCTCCCATTCGCATGGGTGATAGGTATTCCTGAGTTGGCTGTGCCAGGGCTTTCCTTCCATCCCTCCCTCCTCAGACCGGGTTACTTCCTGATGGTGTAAAAGCTGAGGATTTAGACCAGGCGTCAGAAAACCATGTGCTGTGGGCCAAATCCAGCCTGCTACTTGTTTCTGTACAGCCCATGAAGTAAGAATGGTATTTGCATTTATAAGTGGTTGGGGGAAAGGCATAAGAACAACAATATTGCATGACATGTGACTATTATATGCTATTCAAATTTCAGTAACAATAAATAAAGTTTTATTGGAACACAACCATCACCATTTGTTTAGGAATTGGCTGTGGCTGCTTTTGGACTGCAACAGCAGACTTGAGTAGTTGCAACAGAGACCATATGGGCCACAAAACCTAAAATATTTTCTGCCTTAACCGTTATAGAAAAAGTTTGCCAATCCCCTCAGTTAGAGCATGGATCACTGGCATGCCACTAGGGTTGATTCTTTGGAGAGCCCAAGCTACTAAATCAGGGTTGTTCTAGCCACGGTTAACTCTGGGGTCTAAAACCTCTCCCAAGGGGACCAAGAGTGTGGTTCCATGACAGACGGAGGCTTTAGGGCTGAAACAGGCTACTTACTGGCTTCCCAAACCAAGAGCAGTCAGTGTTAGGGCAGCTTTTAACCAGTCATTAACCCCAAATGTAGACCTTGTTTCAAATTCCATCCATTCTCTTTGATTGAAGGGGGGAGATTATACCCCATTAGGTCCTGCAGTATGGAGTGGGCCCTGATGACAGATTAGAGGCCCGATACAGGAGGAGATACAAAGACAGGGTGGCCAAAGTCATAAACCCACATGCAGAGCCTGGGAGGTGGGTTTCTGTGGCCCTTCTCATCGTGGCAAGTGCCCACGTGTACTTGGGACGTCAGGGCTGTGTCCTCTGTTTGCATGTCAGAAACCGTCTCTAGGTGTCCATTAAGGGTGGGGAGAGAACGTGAAGCTACTTCTCTGCTAAGACTGTGTCTAGTGGAGTCGGTGCTGTGAGCACACCCACAAACTTAACTTGTGTCTCAGGTGACGATGGCATGGGAGGAAGACAGGAGAGAGCTGGCTCCTTGGCTCCAACCTTCAGACACCAAGTGAAACATTCCACATGTCGTGATTCTGTAGGCACAAATGTGAGAAACAAGGGGGTCAAGACTGAGCCTCTGGACCCACTCCTGTGGACCGAATGAGTGACATGAAACCAGTGGGACCTGCCCCCAGATCCCAGGGCGACTGAGAAGCCCCTCGTCCCTTTCCAGCCAAGCAGCAGAGGCAAGGGCAATAGGAACAAGGCTGCCGAGCCTTGACAGCCAGGGCCGGATGGAACCTTCTGGGGCTGGTGAATCGTCTGCTCTCTTAATCCCCAGTTTCCCCTGCCTTTCCCTCAAACTTCACCGCAGCTGCGTCAGGCATAAGACACAGTTTTGTCTTGGAACTCAAAGCCATGTTAAAAGTACCTAGAAAGTGCTTTCTCCACTTTGGGGACACAGCAGAACCCCACAGCCAACCTATCACTTAGTGGCACTGCCCACTAGGCCACAGGCAGAGAGGTCCTTGGCCTCTTCCGGGTAAGTTCCAGAACAACTTCTTGGATCGCAGGTCCTCCAACGCCAAGGCCTTGGCGGTTCATCCTTCCCGATACCCCTGCCCCGGGCTCACCTCCACGTGGTCCTGCTGCCTTCTTCGGGCCCTGCATGCCTGTCCTTAACTCCAACGACCTGGGGTCTTTCTTCATTGTTAGGTCCCCAGCCAAATTCCCTCTCCCTGAGTCTTCCCTGAAGTATTTTGTGGTGAGCAGTGTGGACCTGGGAGTTGGATAGATTCGCGTCCTGGCCCCAAAGCCTCAGTTTCCTCATCTGTAAGATTGAGATAATAGTACCTACCTCCTAGGGTTGTCGGGAGGTTTAAGGGAGATCTCAGTGCCTGGGATGGCCGGGTTCTCAGTAAGTGTCCAGTGCTGCTATTAAGGTTAATCATTCTCTCAGTTTGTTTGGGCTGCTCTAATAAAATACCACCAACTGGGTGGCTCATAAACAACAGAAATTGAGTCCTTGTGATTCTGGTGGCTGGGAAGTCTAAGATCTAGGTGCCAACAGATTCAGTGTCTGGTGTGGGCCTGTTTCTGGTTCATAGATGGTACCTTCTCAGGGTGTCCTCACATGGTAGAAGGAGCGAGGCAGGTCTCTAGGGCCCCCTGAATCCCACTTGGCTCTGCCCTCATGGCCTGATCACCTCCCAGTGGCCCCACATCCTAATATCATCACTTGGTAATTAGGTTTCAGCATAAGAATTGGAGCAGGGGACACAAACATTCAGGCCATGGCAATCACTATTACTTTACTCTTAGCCCCTCTTGCCCCATGCTCTCAGCATCTTGTTTCTGGGTTTACTCTTTATTTCCAGTTCCTTCAGGGTGCCAAGTTGTCTGTTCATCCATGCTTTTATCAGCTCGAAGCCTAGATTGGTGCACCACCAACCTGAATCATCTTGTCATTGGCAATGAAACAGAGTCCCCCTGGTACTGCAACGGGGCTTCCTCAGCAGTTTGGGGTTTTCCAGTTCCCTGCCCCTCTGACCCGCCTCTGATGGTGAGGTCTGGTGGACCCTGGGAGGGAGTCATCTTCACCCCTTTCTGACTGGCTCAGCTATTGTTAACCTCTATTGATTCCTGTTGGTGGCATTTTTGGAAAAGATTTGTATGCATTCATTTGGAAAATTGAGGAAATGTGAGTGGAAGGTAGGACAAAACCAATTTCTAAGAAAGGAGACCTGTTTACTTGTTGGGGACCTTGTGTTCTCCAAGATATGGTCGCCTATGTGGGAACTGTCAGGACAGTCCTTGGATTTGATAAAACGTACTTATGTGATTAAAAAAAATAAAAAGACATTCTTTTTTCCTCTACAGGCCTCAAACCCCCCACCACTACTACCACCCAAAGGAAAAAAAAAAAAAACCTTGGCCAAATCTAGCTGACATTCAAGCTTAATTTACATGCATTTTATCTGCAGACTAAAGGTCATGTTGTTTAAAACAAGCTGAAGCTTTTAGGTTGTGATTCAGCTACAAAGGGAGCATTTTTCAGCCCATCAGTTGCTTTTATGTAGATCTTTGCATTTTAACAGCTCTGTATTTTAAATAGATATAATTTACTTCAAGTTTAACTAAAGTTCAAGACGAAATTTTCTTTAGTGAAAGGTAGAGTTAAAAACAACAAGACCAACTAAGGACCATTCAAAATGCAATTTGTGGAGTTTGTTCTGAAGGTGATAAATGGAGTAACCCCTGCACCTGCCACTTAGAAAAAGTTTCTTGTGCTTGATAAAGTGCTCGAAACTTTGGAGGCCCTGCCTGGGCTATATATATTAATAAAAACTATGAAGTACTTTGAAAGGATTTATAAATAGCTGTACCCAAGCTAAAATATAGAGCTCGTGAGTGCAAAATAATTTCCCAGTTTTTCGGTAACTTAGTGGGTACATGTTGAAGTCCAGAATCCTTTTCACTAGAAGGGAGAAAATTCCCCCTTCCCCTAGACAACACCTGGGGCTTTGGAATTAGTCTCTATGAACAGGAAGACCTTTAGAGGAACATCCTTTACAGTGAGCTGTGTGATGAGCATGGGAGCAGTGAAGAAGAGAAAAACTCAATCCTCACTAAAGCAATGAGGGAAGATTTCATGGAGGAAACTAGACTTGAAATGGGTGATACAGAGTTGGTGAGATTGGGACAGGCCAGGAGGGTGAATCAATCCAAGTGCAAATAATAACTTGAGCCAAGGTCTAAGGACTGGAATAAAAACAGTTCAATTCAGGAAGAGCAAGAAGCCAGGCTGGCCTTCCTGCACTGGACGGTTTGGGCTGGGAGAGGGGATCCAAGGTCAGCTAGGTTAGCGAGAGGCTTGAATTTGCACTTTGGAATAGTTGAGAGTGAGCCTGATGAGCAATGACTAGGGAGCCATTGTAGACCCTTCACTAGGGGCAAGTCATAAAGAAAGTGGGTTTACAGGACGGGCCAGGTGGGGCAATGCAGGAAAGACTAGAATGGGGAGAGACTAGAGGCAAGAAGAACGTCAGGAAGTGATGACATTAAATCCAGGTAAGAAGTGATTCATGCGTGGCATCAGGAATGAAGAAGAAGGGATATATCCTGGAACTATCCAATGAGAAGCATAAATTAAACCTGCTAACTAGTTGGATAAAGGAGCTGCCTGGCCCGGATCCATTTAACACCAACGATGGTAACATCCTGTACAGAAATAAGAAGACAGGGAGGCAGGTTAGTTTTCAAGTGAGAATGCTGAGTTTGTTTTGGGACTGACTATGACATGAAAGAGAGAGTTAAAAAAAAAAAAAGAGGGAAGGAAAACAGACAAGAAAGAGTATTCAGAGAAGAGAACGTCCTAATTCCAAGGAGAACTCTGTGGTCTCCGTGACAGGGGTCTTTACAAATCTAACAAGTAAAAGGCAGACCCCAAAATGATCTAGGCCTTTATAATGGTAACGAGTATGAACACTGGAATCAGACAGCACCTTTTCTCCTGGCTCTCCTAGTAGCTGTGTGACCTTTGGCAGGTCATCTCAACCTGTCTGCATCTCAGCTCCTCATCTTTAAAAAGGTGATGATAGCAGTATAAAACCTACATGTTATCATAAGGATTCAATTCGATAATCCATGTAAATTTCTTAATATGGTACCTAGAACTCAGTATGTGTTTATTCATTGTTATTATTATTTTAGCATTTTTCAAATGCTCTCATTCTGTGCCTCGGGGAACTTGGAAGCCTTGTCATAAAAAGAATTTAGAGATAGACTCAAAAGAGCTTGCCAGAGAAAGAACAGATTCTAGATGACTCTAAAGTTCGAAATTTGGGGCAGTTGGGACAACACAAAGACCTTGAGAAAAAATGCTGTTTCCCAGATAATTATTTGGATGGTTAATGGATCCAAAAGGGAAAAAATGTATTTTGGTTATTGGATTTAGGGAGGTTAATTACATTAGGCATAATTTACAAATATTTGTATTCATTATGTCCAACATGAACTCATCCATTCATTCTCTTAATGACAAAATCTGTGTGTTGGTTAGACCAATGGTCCCATCCAGCCAGTGTTCTGATGCTAACAGCACCAACAACTGTTTCGTGGGTGAGCATCTTGCTACACCCCGTAAGGACCTCATTCAGGTGTTTTCTGGAGTAATCCACTTGTAGATATTCCCTGTGCTAAGGAAGGAGGTCGCTGAGTAGGGAGAAGGTTGACAAAAGAGCTTCTCAAATGTTTCTCCTACTTACAAAGCATGCTGCCGGGCAGAGTTGGGGGATAATGGTTTCATTCTTTGTCCATTACCCCCAGCACTGGACAAGTTGCTTCATTGTGGTTTACGCACACTTTTCTATCAGGTGAGGATAAGAATGCTTAGATAAAAATCAGAAATTATCTGAAGATGCTTGTCAAAGGGAACAAAGCAAGCACAGAATATTGTGATTGGCAGTTAGTGAAAGATTATTCCAGCAGCACTCCTGCTTCAGAAACTCCATTAGTGGCCTGGGGGAGACAAGTGATTCTCAGCTCACTTTAGAGCACTCGTCTCTCCCTACCCTAAGTCCTTCTGCACTTATTTGTATGTATCGTAGTACAACTCAAACTTTGTGTGCAGTTTGGCCTCTAACTTGTCATCCTGTCTCTTTCAATATATCTCATAGTGTTTTACTCTCCTTCCAGCGAGGTATTTGATGACTGACAGGTTGATCCACAACTCAGCATGTGCAAACATAATCTCAGATATCTGCCAGTTTCTGAACCACACTGTGAATTTTGGAGGTGGGTCCTAGAGCATTTAAAAAAAATTCCTTCCTAGGAATTCATGGTAGGCACCAAACAGCAGATGACATTAGTCATTGGTAAGACTGACTTAGAGACCTGCTCTACCTGTCAAAGATTCATTCATTCATTTGATTTGTAGTCCCTGAGCACCTATTATATCCAAGGCGCTGTCGTTGCTCAAGGAACAGAGCAAAATATATAAATACCTATTCTCTTGAGGTTTATGTTCTTGAGGGGTGGAACAGACAAAATCCAAAGTGAATAAGCAAATTATCTACAATATTACAGAGTGATAAGTGCAATGAAGGACAATAAAGCAAGGACAGTGTCATTATAAATAGTGTGACTATGGAAGGCCTCACTGAGAAGGTAACATTTGAGCAGGCTTGAAGGAGGTGAGGGAGTGAGCCATGTGGATATCTGGGGAAAGGGACATTTGGGCAGCGGGAACAGCAAGTGCAAAGGCCCTGTGGCGAAAGAGTGTCTAGAGAGTTAAACGAACAGCAAGGAGACTGGAGCAGAGGGAGTGGGCAGGAGAGTAGTAAGAAAGGCAGTCAGAAAGACAATGAGGGGACAAGGAACAAGGGGACCAGTTCACGTAGGGCCTTGCAGGCTATTGTAAGGACACTGGCTTTTATGGGGAGTCTTTGGAGGATTTGGGGCAGAGGAGTGACATGACCTGACCTAAAATTTCAAGAATCACTCTGGCTTCTCAATGATGAGCATAGACCCTGTGTGGGGGCAGGTTGGGTAGTGGAAGTAGGGAGGCCATTGATGTAGCTGTTGCAATAATCCAGGTGAAAGAAGACGGTGGCTTGCACCAGGTAGTGGCAGTGCAGATGATAAGGTTGGATAGAGGCTAGATATGTCTGATGGCTAAGCTGATGGAATTTTCTGACAGTTTAAATGTGAGTTGTGAGGGGAAAAAAGAGGAATTAAATGTGCTTTGTTTATATTTAGAGTTTGCATTGGAGAGCGGGGAATCAGGAAGACAAGTTTTGGTTATGTGGCTATGGGTGCTTGGCCTTGGGTATCTAAATCGTGGCCTCCAGTTTTATTTATTTATGTTTAACAAAGGCAAAACCCACATTCCCGTTGGGTTGCAGATTGCCCTCACCACGCACGTCTTGGCCCCAGTGTGAATTCCTGCCTTTCCCAGGAGTGAGTCCAGGCTGTCTGACCCCAGCTTCAGGCCCTCTAAGGGAGTCCTCCAACATGTGTGGTCTAAGCCTCTGGTGACAAGCAGCTGGGCCACCACATCCATAGTCCCAGCTTCTCCAGTCCAAGGAATCTTAGTCAATGGCAGGCTGATCATCAGTTCCCTGGAGCTTTTTCTAACAGGATCATTTGCATGCACATAATAACAGCAATTTGCATGATTAAGGAGAGTCATAAAAAGTATTCAGTTGTCTAAAAGATATGGAATTTATGCGACAAAATAGGTCAGATCTGGAGGTGACTTAGAATTTAAGCAGTGTTCCAGCTAGCAAATTGGAGCCCATGCTTAAGGAACTTCAGAGAAACCGTGACAGGACCTATTGTTTCAGGAACTTGCACACAAGAGCAGGCTGGTGAGGATGGGCAGGTTTGCACCCCTGCTTTTGCATGAATTAGTCCTGAGAGTTAAAGGTGAGAGGAAGGGAGTTCAAGAGGCAGCCGACCAACCACTGTGAGGTTTTGAGTTCCACTGAACAGGGGCAGCTCACTGCATTTGGCTCTGGTCTTTCAAATAATAAAGATACACTTTTGATGAAACCTTTCACCTAAGCACAGAAATGCACACATTTTCAACTACACATTTATTAGTAAAAATTTAACATACTGTTCATATGCGAAGCAAACTAATGCAAAAATTCATGTTTCAAGTTGAATTCAGATGATTCCTTTCACAAAGGCTAAGCAGTATGAAAAAGTAGATGAGGGGGAGATAGTGTCTGCTCTGGAACCCAGCGAGATGAGCTGTTCCACTTGCTCTCATCCCTCCTCCCCTCACTAAGGGTCCTCTGAGTATTTCGCCCCACTCCCTACCCTCATCCTCCCGTGGGAGCAGAGTTGGAAAATCATCGGCCGATTCCTACCATCCCATTTTATAGATACGTAACTAAAGTCAATCCCACCTGTTTGTCCTGAGCAGCTACATTTTTATTTGTCTTCTACTTTGGGGTCTGGCAATTTATTTGGGAAAAAGAAAAGTCTTATGGCTGATGAACAATATGAAAATCACTGCACTAAACAGCTGTTTTAGTTCATTCTGTTTATTTGTCTAGGAACAACAGAGAAGTGTCCAAGTTATTTCAAGTGTTGTGATTGTGAGGGTGTGACATTTGGGTTCACATAACACATGCTCTTGATTCTCTCTGAATTACTAAAAACACAGCAAAGTAAAAATCCTGCATTATCATATCTTTTATAACTATATAAACCAAGAAGTAAAAAAAAAAATCCCCTTTTTTACCCCTAGTCTCAGTCTCCAGGGGTTAAAAAAAAATCTCATTTAATGGTTTGGTTCATGACCCTCCCAACTTTTCTCTTTGCTGATGCAGACATATCTAGATATTGTTTTTTCAGTCAAAAAGTTGTGTTGTGTGGCTTGGGCTGCACCTTGCTTTGATCACTTGACAGCATGGAAAGGTTGTCTTTCCAGGTAGTACATATGGATCTACCTCATCCTTTTTAATCTGTTTCACCTATTGATGAACATCGAATTTGTCTGCATGATTTGCCCCACAAACAATGTTGAAATGAACATTCTTGTCCAGATATCCTTGTATATTTTTCCTACAAGTGAGATTCCTAACTGGTAGCATTTTCTTTTTAATAAATACTGCCAAATTATGTCCCATCTCTATTTAGTTGGAATTAAAACTAGCTCAAGCCATCTGATGCCAGGTTAGCACGAAGTCTGTTATTTTTCTCCTAGGGCCCTTCCTTGCCAAAGATCCCCATAAGTTACACCAATCTGATAAGACCAGTTCTCTGCAAACAGAGACAACTGGAAAGTCTGGTCAGGTCACCATCAGGACCCATTTTGGCTGTCTTTTCCCCTATGACTATTGTATTAGTCCATTTTCTGTTATTTATTCAGAATACCTGAAACTGGGTAATGTATAAGAAAAGGCATTTATTTCTTACAGCTATGGAGGTTAAGAAGTTCAAGGTTGAGGGAATGCATCTGGTAAGAGCCTTCTTGCTGGTGGGGACTCTCTGAAGAGTCCTGAGTTGTCACAGGGCATCGTATGGGGAGGGGGCTGAGTGTGATAGCTCAGGTCTCAGGTCTCTCTTCCTCTTCACAAAAGGCCACCAGTCCCACTCCTGTGATAACACATTAATCCACGAATGGCAGTCACTCTTAAAAGGCCCAACCTCTCCATATTGCCACATTGGGCATTAAGTTTCAACATGAGCTTTGGAGGGGACATTGAAATGATAGCCACTCCCATATGTTGTCAGTGCAGAAAACAAGCCCCCACACAATGTGATTGTCCCTGACCGTCCCTGTCCCTCATGGGCTCCAATAATTCTTCTGGGCAGAGAGTTCTATGTCCTCAGTGATTCTTGTGGCTTAGGGCACACTATGCCTAAGATCTCAGGAATACTGTTATGTATTGTGCATTCAGGGTGACAGCCATTGTTCCCACAAAACACCTCCTCCATGCTAGCACAGCTGGGTTGTCAGGGACTTCCCTCCACGGCCACAGACTTTTTCACTGTCTCACCCACCTTTTCCAGCACCACCAGATTGTCATTTCATGAACGCATCTGCAATTCAGTGTCACTCTCTCAAGGAGAGTTGTCTCTTGGAGACCGTTGATGTGCCTTCTGCTTGAACCACTTATCCCTTGAAGAGAAGTTATAGGCCTGGAACCAGGCACTGTTCTAGACAAGGGAGGGGAGGGGTCTTAGTCCATTTTGTGCTGCTATAATAGAATACCACAGACAGGGTAATTTGAAATGAACAGAATTTATTTCTCGCAGTTCTAGAAGCTGGGAAGTCCAAGATCAAGGGCCAGAATCTAGCAAGCACCTTCTTGCTACGCCATCCCCTAGCAGAAGGCAAACGGGCAAGAGGGAAGGAGAGGTGGAACTCCAACCCTGTTGTAATGTGCACTAAGCCATTCATGCTGGTGGAGCCCTCACGGCCTAAACACCTCCCATGAGCACCCCCCGGCCCTCTCCAGCACTATGGCACTGGGGTTTCAGTTTCCAACATGTGCTTTGGGGGAGGAATAGCATATGTTGGAAACAGACCAAACAAAGAGCAAGTTTCCTTGCTTTCACAATGCTTCCATTCTTTGGGGAGTGGGGACAGGTAGTATGTAAATACGTATATAAGTAGGATAACACTGGGTAATGATAAATGCTACAAAGACAAAAAGCCAGGCAGGGTGATGGGGAGTGGCTGCTTGGGCTCCCTGCAGGTAGGAATCAGAGAAGGTGGCCCGAGACCTCAGCAGATCCAGCCAGGTAAAGATGTGAGGATGTAGTAAAGACTCATGATGGCGCCCAGGGTGACTGGAGCAGAGTGGTGGGAGGCACCTCCAAGAGCAGGCTGGGGCCATGCCCAGTGCCCACAGGACAGTGACCTCCAAGGCCTCTTCCAGCTTCAACATTGTCGAACCTTGAATCAAGATTCAGGAGGTTTTTTATGTCAAATGTGAATCCTTAATCTGACAATCTGGATTTTGTGACTTTCAATTTTGAATTTTCTTATTTTCATCCAGATTCTTAATCATTATGATCAAGAAAAAAATGGCTTCTCACATTATGACCACACTCTTTAATATCACGTGTCATCTCAATTCAATCTAATACAGCCCAAATTTGTTAAAAGACTATTCCTGAGTGAAGATTAACGTAATTTCCTGGTAAATATCTAAATTAACATTTAGCATATAAGTGAAACCAAAAGGTCAGAAAATGAAAACTCCTTTGTAGTTTTCACAGAAGCTTCGCCTTTGGCCCAATCAGCATGAGTATCCAAGAGAAAGGCTAATCTTCCCTATTGATGCTTCTGTTGTTTCCAACTACCCCTGCTGCAGTGATCCCCCAGGCAACAAATTAAGCCATTGTGAAGTCTCTTCTGGTCCTCTCAATGGGCAATCATCTATTTTTTAAGACAATAAAATTTGTTCTGCAGTGCAGCTGATTACATTCATTTATGAAAATGACTAAAAACAGTGAATCAAAATTTTTTTATGTCTAGTTACATTAAGATAATCATCAGAGCCACAATAGAAAGTGCAGCGAACCCAGAATCAGGAAAGCTGGAGGTGGAGCCCACCTCTTCCACCAGCACCGCTGTGTGAGCGCGCAGTGTGGCTTTGAGTGAGTGACGTCAGCTCTCTAGCCTCCCTGTCCTTATCTGTGTTAGGGGGACAGTAAAGCTTCCCAGCATGCTGCATCTCAGGGAGAGTTGGGGGTGGACAGGGCCCCCCAGGACGTTTCCAAGGCTTTGGCAAGTTTGCAGTTCTTAAGCTAGGGTCGTATGTACGTGTTTGTCATATTATTTATCATTAAATTGCTCGTACACGTTGTATGTATTTACGATACGTATATTTCATGATAAATTTCCAAAGCAGTTTATAAATACCTGTTGACATACTTGACAAAAAGCAAATATGGTATGAGTTTTCCTCCGGATCTCCTAGCAAATGGAATAAACCTAGAGAGAAGACAAAAATCATTTTCCCCTCTCAAAGCAAAACATGTGCTTTTTACTAATAGTCTCAATGAAAGAATCATCAGTGAACATTTTGACTAAGAGAAAGAGCATATCATGCTTAGTACAGCTCCCTTCCACCCTGGCCCTCCACTCCCCCTCACTGGAGGTTTTTTAGATCTGTCTCCAGAAATATTCTAGAAAGACAAGACAAAGAGAATTTTAAAAGCAGCAAGAGAGAAGCATACAGAAGCATGTGTGTGTGCACCACGGCTTTACATGAACAAAAGCAGTTATACCTGCTGCTCTGTATTTTGTGCCTTTTCATTTGTCTTAGAGATCTTTCAATACCAGCCTATGGATTTAACACGATCAGATTTGGGTTTTGTGATCCTGGTTGGAAGCAGCGTGGAGAAGGGGAAGGGGAGTACAGTGAGTGTGGGTGAACCAGGTGTCAGGCTATCACCACGTTGCAGCGACCACTCACCACGAGTGGTCATTGGGGGGAATAGGCAGTGTCCACATGGCATGAGAATCACTACCATCTGGCAGGGTCCTCAAACTACGGCCCGCGGGCCACATATGGGCCGCCTAGCACATTTATCCAGCCCACCGGGTGTTTTTGCTGCCGCTGCCTGTCCTGCTTAGCAGCCAACTCGTCCGGGGCCCACAGTGCGCATGTGTGGAATGTGCGCTGCACTCTCCAATGGCCCTCCCACAGTCTGAGGGACAGTGAACTGGCCCCCTGTTTAAAAAGTTTGAGGACCCCTGATCTAGGGGCTGTTTCCAGTGCTGGGCACTGAGCTGGCTCAACCCTCAAGGCAGGTGCTTCCATTGTTTACATCATCAGAGGAAGAGACTAAGTGTCAAGAGGTTAAGTACCTTGTCCATGCTCACCCAGTCAATAAGTACCTTGTCCATGCTCACCTGGTGGCTCGCTCCTGACCACCAAACTTGCACCTCCTTTTTATTTACGCCCCCATACTGAGCCTTTCAGATACCCAGACACCAGGTAGGGGAGGGCATGGGGAGCCTGGTTCATTACAGTGGTGAAAATTGGATCTGGCCAGTCCCTTTGTCATCCTTTATCAGGATGCGATAGAAATCAAGGAGAGTCTGTTGATGATGTTGAAGATAAGCAGCCCATATCAAATATCCTTAAATCTTTTAAGGGTTTCTGTTTTCAGTTTTAAGTTAACTATAATCATGCGTCACTTAACACTTGGGATACTGTCTGAGAAATGTGTTGTTCAGGCAATTTTGTCATTGCACAAACATCATAGAGTGCACTCACACAAACCTACACAGTGTAGCCTATGACACACCTGGGCTACCTGGTGCCCATTGTTCCTGGGCTACAAACCTGTACAGCATGTAACTCTACTGAACACTGTAGACAGTTGGAACAAGATGGTATTTGTGTGTCCAAATATATTTCAACATAGAAAAGGTACAGTAAATATATGCTATAAAATATAAAAAATGGCTCACTTGTATAGGGTACTTACCATGGATGGAGCTTGCAGGACTGGAAGTTGCTCTGGGTGAGTCAGTGAGTGGTAAGTGAATGTGAAGGCTTAGAACATTATTGTACACTACTATAGACTTTATAAACACTGTACACTTAGCTACATGAAATTTATAAGAAATATTTTTCTTTCTTCAATAATAAATTAACCTTAGCTTACTGTAGCATTTTTACTTTATAAACCTTAACATTTTTTAAACTTTTTGACTTGTAATAACATTAGCTTAAAACAAACACATTGTATAGCTGTATAAAATATTTTCTTTACATTCTTGTTTTTTAAGCTTTTTCTATTTTTCAATTTTTTTTTTTACTTTTTAAACATTTTTTTGTAAAAACTAAGATACAAACACAAACATTAGCCTACAAACATTAAGGTCAGGATCATCAAAATCACTGTCTTTCACTGCCACTTCTTGTCCCACTGGGAGGTCTTCAGGGACAATAATATGCATGGAGCTGTCTTAGGTTAACAGTGCCTTCTTCTGGAATACCTCCTGAAGGACCTGCCTGAGGCTGATTCAGAATTAACCCTTTTTACAACTAGAAGGTGTACACCCTAACAATTAAAAAGTATAGTGAAATCAAGGTATCAGCTGGAAAAATTTTTAAACATTTAAAAAAGGACAGTATAGTAAATACATAAGTAGTAGCAGTCATATATTACCATTATCAAATGTGTGCTTTATGTAATTACATGTGCTATGCTGTTCATGACTGCCAGTGCAGTAGGATTGTTTACACCGGCATCTCTACAAATGTGCAAGTAATATGTTGTGCTATGATGTGCAGTTTTTCAGTTCCATTATAATCTTACAGAACAACCATCACATATGCAGTCTGTTGACTGAAACATTGTGATGTGGCACATGACTGTATTTTCCCCAGACTTCTGCATGTTCTCCTCAAGTCACGTAGTGAATTTTTATGATCGTTTTCTGCTTGTCTGAATAAAAGGGCAAGCCCAGGGCTCGCTGGCTGCTGTGTGTTCCTAATCGCTCTGTCTCCCCTGCAGGTGCGGGTGATGGTGGACCTGTGCAACAGCACTAAGGGCATCTGCCTGACAGGTAGGCTGTTCCCCGCTGGCCGAGAGCCGCTCACAGGGACCAAACGTGCTAGCCAAACGGCCGGTGGCAGAATGAACACTTTATGTTCTAAAAAAATATGTGTTGATTTATTCTGACCAGATGTTTTTAATGAGCTAAAGACCCATTATAATGTAATTATGAAAAAATGCTTTCAGTGTTGCCATAGAAATATAGCCACGGAAAATAACTAGGACGTGGGTCATTAGAAACGTGTGGTGCCTTGAACTAGGGCCATAGATGGTTTCCTTATTCCCATCAGTAAGAAAAAGGGAAAAGACCTTGCTACGTGGTAGAGATCTTTAGTCAGAGAAGTAGAGTTCTCTTATCAGAAGTAGTTGTTTCCCTACGTCATCCATACAGCGTGAAGGGGAAGCTAAGGAGTCAGGAAGGTGCTTTTTATGAAGAGTCCTCCACGTTATGTGGGCCATGTGTCAGAGGGACGGGACGCAGTGTCACCCTGCCCCCTCAGGGACACACAGAAAGGAGGAAGGGAACTGACCAGGATGCACATGGAGCCTTGGGACAAGGAATAGCCGCCGGATGGGGAAGCAACTGAGGAGGGACGTGGTTTGGAGGTGATTAACCAACCTGAGTCTGACGGAGTCCGGCATCTCACCTGAGGGAAGGGCCGTTTCCTTCCTTCCTTCCTTTGGAAGGTGGGGATGAGGGAAAACACCCCAGAGCAGCCACCCATCATTGCCCCCCAAGCCAAGGAAGGCTCTGGCCAGGCGAAGGATGAGCCCGCAGAGCCCAATTTCAGACACTGCATTTCCTGCCTGGCCAAAGGAGGTGCAGCATTCTGAAGGAACAGGGGAAAATTATCCTCGCACTAAAACAGTGCAGTTGTCCCTTCATATCCACGGGGGACTGGTGCCAGGACCCCTGAACATACCAAAAGCCATGGGTGCTCAAGTCCTTTATATAACATGGTGTAGTATTTGCATATAACCTAAGTACAATACCCCCTATACTTTAAATCATCTCTAGACTTATTATAAAACCTAATACAATGCAAACATTATGTAAGTAGTATTGTTTACACAGCATTTAAACTTGTCAAAATAATACATTATTGTATTGTTGTTTTATTTTTATTGTATTATTATTTTTATGTTTTTTATTTTATTTTATTTTTTTGAGACAGAGTCTCACTCTGTTGCCCGGGCTAGAGTGCCGTGGTGTCTGCCTAGCTCTCAGCAACCTCAAACTCTTGCGCTCAAGCAATCCTGCTGCCTCAGCCTCCCGAGTAGCTGGGACTACAGGCACGCGCCACCATGCCCGGCTAGTGTTTTGTATGTATTTTTAGTTGGCCAATGAATTTCTTTCTATTTTTAGGAGAGACGGGGTCTTGCTCTTGCTCAGGCTGGTCTCAAACTCCTGACCTTGAGCGATCCTCCCGCCTCGGCCTCCCAGAGTGCTAGGATTACAGGCCTGAGCCACTGTGCCCGACCTGATTTTTAAAAAATATTTTCCATACTCAGTTGGCTGAATCTGGCATTGGGGACCCGGCAGATGCAGAAGCCTGACTGTGTATTGTGGAGTGTGAGCCGCGCTCCCAGACTTTAAAACATAAAAATAAGGCTTCGAAGCCATGTGAGGCTTTCGTCGGGCCTCTCAGCTTGTGTCAGTCCCCGGGCAGGCCCGGCTGGAGCGGCACAGGCTTGAGAGACCCTGCACACCAGTTATCGGGCCTTAAGAAACCCAACCCTCACCGTGTGAGTTCGCCGAGTGAGTAAACCTGTGATTTATGTCAGTGCGTGGACAGGGGTCGTGACCTGGGAAGAAAGAAGTTTCCCTCGGGAACCACAAATCCAAGTCTGGCTCTCATGTACTTATTTTAGCCTCAGAGAGAAAACCCATAATCCTGTGGCTTCTGGGGAGATGCTAATTGAAAGACTCAAGTCATCTTTCAGCCCTCTCAAAAAACTAAATATCTTCAGAACAGCTTGGTCCTTTATCCTGAGACTCTTGTGGCTTAAGCATCTTTCTTCCATCTCTGGAGGTCCCTTTTCAGAGTTACGTGTGACAGTAATGAGTGCTAGAGAAATGGATGGATGGAATTACAGGCACAAAAGCCTGTTGAGAGGCACAGGAAAAGCCTCTTCCTTTTTGATTTTTATAGTGATGGACCTGAGAGCCAGGCTGTGCAGTGAATGCATGGGACGCAGCTATTGAGACACTTACGGGAGATTGGCGGGGAGCGGGGCATCGCATCTGCGCTGGAAATGGGTTGAGTAGGTTTTTCTTTGGCACCTCAAAAAGCTTTTCAAAAGCCAGTGCCTTCTCCTTTCATGCCAGCTTGAAATTGGGCCTCCTTTTACACAGAAAGTTCTTCAATTAGAATCAGGTGTGAAAAGTACAAGTTGCAAAGCAAGCAGATGCCGTGGGGTGGACCACACGGCCTGGATTGTGGGTGGGGGCAGGGCAGGGGACAGGAGTGGGAGTGACAGGCCCCAGGGCTGAACTGGGCAACTCCAGGGGGTTGGCAGAGAGCCTTGGTCCAGAGCCCCGGGAGGATGCCTGGCAGGAAGGTTCCCCAGGGCAGAACCTGGGCTTGGGGCCCCAGGAACAAGATCCGGTTTTCCTCTAGAGTCATCTGTGGAAAAGCAGGTGCTCATAACTTGAGGCTAGTCCAGCCGAGACCCTGAAATCCTGCTCCTGTTCCTTTTCCTTGACTCGGCTGTGGTTGCTATGGCGATCAGGACTGATGCTCTGTAGCCTGTGACATCTCAGGTGAATAGTGAGGGTGATTCCCTGGCTAGAGTAGTTAGGTGTTTGCTAGTACAGAGTTTGTCACACAACAGATGTTTTTCCAGATCTTAATCCCGATCCAAGATTTCCCTGGGATCCCGGAAACATCTTCTGGACGAGCAGGTGTCTTACAGATGGTGTGTCTTCACTTACTGTGTCTTCTACCTGTGAACTTCTTAGAAAAAGTCTAAACCATTGCATTGCTGTACTGTTCATTGGAGCAGACATGCTTCAAATCTGTAGTGACCAATGTCCTTACAGCCAAGGGACACTAACCCTGTGATAGTACTTGTCACTACTGTCTCATCCTATAACCAGGCAAACATCAGTAGAGGGTCGCGGATGCTACTGAGCGTGGCTTCATGTCATTCTTTTCTGGTGTGCTGCTACTAACTGGAATTGGCATTCCTCTCTACAGACAGGTTTTTACTATACTCGGCCATCCACAGATCTCAGGTTTACAAAACTAGGAGCACTTGGGGCCAATTTTACATTTCAAGGAGAAGAAATACCTAAGTGGCTCAGCTCCTATCAAGCATCCACCCAGTTCAATCAGGTCTGGTTAGGAGTGTGGGGTGGGGGTAGTCAGAGCCAGCTACAGAATTTGCAGGGCCCAGTGCAAAAGGAAAATGCAGGATCTCTTGTCCAAAAAGGCAGGAAAAAGCCTTTTTTCTTTTTTCCATGGTCTTGACCTGTTACGGTGGGAGTTTTTATTTGCTACCTAATGCCATGCCCCCGAGACATGGAATAGTCATGCAGCAAGACACCAGGGGACCCTGCCCTGTGACTCAGGCAGTTAGGGCACCCAGCCCTGCCTTGCCTGCACTTGTCCCCAGGCTTCCCCGGGTGGAGGGGGCAGCAGTTACTGATGGGGCAGGGAGTATGCAGGACACATCACGGGGCAGGGAGCAGGTGGCAGGTGACCTGTCCTGGGGAGGCAGGACCGCCAAGCCCTCAGTGCATGCCCCACTGACCCACCAGACTTCACTTACAAAACATGGATCCAAAGATAAGAGTATGAATAATTTCTAGACGGTGACTGCAGGGCATCAAACCCAAGCATGGAGCCCCCTTCTGAGGCGGAGCCCTTGTGCCCCGTCACTGGTGGCAGGCCCTGGACACCAGCCCTGAGCACACCATTAGCATGAACACGGATATGCACGTGTATTCCCTGCCAGCCTGGTATTCAAGAAGGGGAGGAAGGGCAGGAGCTAAGGAAACATCCTGAACACTGGCTTTCTAGATGCCCAGCTGGCACACGTTGTGAGACTTGAGGTGTCAGGGGCCCTTGAGAGCCAGGCTGTCATACGGAGAGGACACCAGGACATCCCACCATCGCTGTAGCTCTCGGAGCCTCAAGTCGTTTTATGCTGCCCTGATTTCTGAGCCTCTAGGGGCTGTCTGTCATTCCTTCTCTTCTGAAACTCTCTTCTCCTTTAGCCTCAGGGCAGTAGACCTGCTGGGCTTCCTTTCCCGAGTGTCTCCTGACTACTCTCTCCTTCCAGCCACCTCTTCTCGCTGGCCTCCCTCCAGACCAGACAGGGTGTCGCCCTCCTTCCTCCTCCATCCCCGGAGTCTGGCCCAGACGTTTTGCTCTTGCCATGAGACTAGTAGCCCTGAACCCTTTTAGGGTCAAGAACCCCTTTGAGGATCTGCTGATGGTGACCGATTATTTTCCCAGAAAACATCACGTCACTCCAGAGGGCCTGTGACCGTCTGCATCCCAGGCACCTGTGGTGCTTGGTGAAAATGCAGGTTCCTGGGCCTCACTTTAAATCCAAACTGAATTAGAATCACCAGAGGGGGCCCAGGTATCTGCTTTTAACAAGCATTGCTGGAGATTCTGTGGGTTCCTTTGCTAGGCACTCTAGCCATAGGGTGTCAGTGGAGCTCTTTCAGGAAACCCTAAACACGTCCCCATGGTGAGACCCTTGGCCATGGCTGGTGTGTCCTAAATACACAGCTTCAGCCAGGCGCT
Source organism: Mirza zaza (assembly GCA_008750895.1). NCBI lineage: Eukaryota > Metazoa > Chordata > Mammalia > Primates > Cheirogaleidae > Mirza > Mirza zaza. The sequence goes on from VSMD01030375.1 coordinate 25,539, forward strand.
CTCACCAGTAGTCCCGCTGCGTGGATGTAGTCATCAGACTATCCTGGGAACTCTTGAAACCCACTATAATACAGCCAAGTCTTGCGTCTTATAGGCAAATTGTCTTCCTACCAATCTGCACATTTGAACTCGACTCCATTTGTACTTGGGAGTGATGATTGATTTCCTCTGACCTCTGTTAACTGTCCACCACCCCCTTTCCAAGACATGTGCACCATCTGGTGGTAAAGTCCTACAGCCACAGGCTATACTCACCCTAAGAGAGTGCCAATCCATTTTCAGCAAATCATTTTTGCCTAAAGCAGGACCGTATGTATTGCAAGCACACCCCCAAGCACCTGTCCTTCCAAGAGTCCCCACGTCTATCAAATTAGCCTCCATCCACCGGTACTGTGGACCTGCATCCTCCTTTGCCTCCTGCCCATCGGACATGGAGTCTTGCTCATCCTGCTGAGATACCTGTGGAATTTCTAGCTTTCTCTACAACTCTACAGTCACCACATTTATGCACAACCTTGTCACTGATTTTAACTACAAAGACCCTCAGGGTATTTCTCTGTTACTGCCCGCATCTCTCTGCTTCTCTCTCCCTGTGTGTGTGTCTGTCTTTCTCATCTCATTCCACCAAGTTCCATTCAACTTCCAGCTACAAAGAGGATCTCAAACCTGCGCTGATTTCACAGCTTCACCCCCTTGCTTAAGAACCTACTGTAGGTCGTGCGCTATGGCTCACACCTGTAATCCTAGCACTCTGGGAGGCTGAGGTGGGTGGATTGCTCAAGGTCAGGAGTTCGAAACCAGCCTGAGCAAGAGTGAGACCCCATCTCTACTATAAATAGAAAGAAATTAATTGGCCAACTAAACTAATATATATAGAAAAAATTAGCCGGGTATGGTGGTGCATGCCTGTAGTCCCAGCTACTCGAGAGGCTGAGGCAGAAGGATTGCTTGAGCTCTCCCACATTGCACTGCGGTTTCAGAGTGTCCCCTTCCCAACAGAGACTGCAAACACGGCAGACACAGGGACCCAGATTTCTTGGTAGAGTTTGGCGTACACAGTAAGTGCTTAGTAAATGCTTGTTTTCCGAATGGTCACAGGCTTGGATTTACAGAAAGACCTTTCTGGTCATCATGATATGTGATCCAGAGAAAGAAAAGGAATTCAGCTGCTCATTTTACAATTAGCTTATCTGAGTGCTCAAATAGAATAGTTGATAATTAGACACTCCTATTTGTGGAAGCAAAATCATTTCGCTCGGTAATGTGTAAATGATTTGTCTGAACCCCTTAGATCCTCAGGTAATTACATACTAAGGAAGG